>JAAMPD010001141.1:0-29031 GCA_025266255.1 Trissolcus basalis | reverse complement strand
TTTTTTTAAATTTTTTTTTTTTTTTTTTTTTTTTGTTGAAAAGCTACTATTTTTATAAAACTAGTATTTTTCACTTATTTTGTGTTAGTAATACTTTTGTACTTGTGCATAACTCACTTATTGAAGTCAAACTGAAAGCTCGATGACTTAAACTGCATTTGATTCTGAAATGAAAAATTTAAAAAGTTGAAAGTGTCAAAGGTGTGTAAAAACTATTTTCTGACTTCAAATGCCAGGAATAGCCCGTAAATGAAAAATCAGAACGAAATTTAATGAATCAAAAAATGTTTTCTACTCTAAAATTGCGTAAATTGACACATTTTTTTTTAGAATTAATATAACTCTAACTGAATACTAGATTATTCGAACTCATTTTGTTCGGAAATTACAAGGTAAATGAACCTTTATCTTTTTCAATTAAAAACAAAATTCTAGATTAACGTATAACAAAAAAAACAAAAAACACAAGTTATTTACGTGTGTTTTAATACGATTGAATTATTAACCGTTCACGAAAGTTGATTTTGATTACAAAAATTCAAATTATTTGTAAATTTTGCGGCGTAACTGCCCGTGGATATTGGCGCAATTACATGTGGAATTATTTCAGTCGGCGCAATTGCATATTTCCCATTGTCTTGCACCCGACACCGCTCGTGATATTTATTTGAACTTGTGGTGCACTTAAACTTTAAGTTTAAGTAGATCTCTGGTCGTGGCGACAAACAATTTTTACTAGCACGAACTTGTTTGGTATAATATAGTACAATTTTTATATTGCACCGGTGAATTATCCATAGAAAAATGTTCACTCTCCAAGCGCTCTCCATTCGAATGAAGAAAAAATAATAAATATTTTTTCAATTGCAGGTTACAAAGCTGTATACTTAGACTACATTGTGTGGGACTGGAAACGATTTGTTACGATGAAAAATCGATTCCTTTGAATCTTACATGAAAATAAAAACTATCCAGGTTAATGCCATAATTTGAATTCGTTCGCATTATTGTTTATTGGCAAATGACAAATGGAAAGAGATTAAGGTGAAGGCGTTGGTCGATTGGGGATTAGTATTCCAATTTTTTGTAAAACTTGATATGTTTATAATTTTAATTAGAATCAACATTAATACTCGGTCATAAATAGTGCATGCCTGATCTCACACTTGACATGTAACATGATAATCCAATATTGAAAATGATGATCTCACGTACTAGTTTTTTATTTCATAACTAACCATACCTTCTCAAGTGCATCATCATTTCTTTTTATTTTCAATTTTTTCTGTTTAATCTCACACTTATCATTATTTACTCATTTTCTCAATCAAATAATAAAATTCAATTAACTGCAAAACTAACAAAAAAACAAACAAACAAAAAAGAAAAGGCCAAGAATAAAATTGTGAACATAAATTGATACTTGAAAGTTGTAATTTCTCTTTAACTGTTAAAAATTGATAAATAAAGACAAAAGAAGGCAAAAAATGATGCAAAGTATAAAATGTGTGGAACAATAACATCAGTTACAGACGATTGCATTAACATTGATCGACAGCGAAGCTAATGAAGCAATAAGACATAACCAAGTTGTCATAACTTGTGGGTTGTCTCTTGAGTGTCTTAGAGTTGGTTGCATTGCCGAGTTTGCCAGGTCAGAGAGTGTTTAAAGTCCGGATAATCGATATGCTAAGGGGTCTCCAATCAAATTATTAGGCAGGGCATATTGTGCCGCGAGTGGTGCACGATCTTCACGCCCACGCTATCAATTTATGCGTGACCGTGTTCCTGCTGCACTCGACCCTCTCGCGTGTGTTGAACCAAGAAAGCAGCTCGCAAAAACGCATGTACGAGAGCGTTAGCCTACTGCCTTCTCTTGTTCCCACTGCGAGAGAAACAACGTCGGAAGCAGTCTGTAATTACAGACAAAATGACACATGAAAAAGTCATTACAATCAAGTGAAAACGTTATTTAATGTCCAACCGGCCAAAAGTGGCTCATTAAGTTTCTGCCTGTAATTTGATTTATTATTATCAACGGTAATCACAATGTTTATATTGACGCATCCCATTTATTTCAATACGATGAGTTACGGGCTTCAATGAGTAAATGCTAAAACGACAAATGGTATCGATTTTTTAGTACGTATCCACATCAAAAACATTTCGCTCTTTCACTTTTCGAAAATACGTCGTCAACAAACTTTTTGTCTTCAATCTTCATTTTATTTCAACCTCAAAAGGTAACACGATTTTAGTGTCAACAAAATTTCTAGTTCACCTTTTTCGTTTATTCAGTTATATTTATTTATTTACTTTTTTTTAGTGAAAAAGGTTATATGAAATAGATCATTTTTAGAACCAGTATACAGAGTTGCGAGATCACGTAAATCATATAGTTGATACTTTATTGGCCCGAGGCGTTAATAACATAGTTGTTGTGGTTTATTGTTGCACTCGTTGTAAAAGTCCTTTGTTATTCGCGTATAATGTAAATATGCATTCTTCGGTCTGATTTATGCTAATGGATTTGTACATTTTTAAGGAAGTGCATAGGTACGAGGGAATTGACAGTGGGAATATTCTTCGCACAATGAAGCCATTTTTTCGTTCCACCTCTATTAATTGTCCCTACGATAAGGATCGCGGCACAATTTTCGTCACATTTTCATCCACGAGAATTATCGTCTGTTGAAAGGCCAGAACTCTTATGAATGAAGAAACACAATTTTTGTTCTATTATTTATCACTCATCTCTCCGTTATTTGGCAGAACGACGTTTACGATTTCTCGTGTACACAAAACGCTTTTCATCAAACTGTCCAAGGTATAATATTAATCATCAGTTAAGGTTGGCCACCAATCAATTCATCACACGGGCTTGGACCGATTCTCTTAAAAGCTACTCGTCGTTTTTTCACGAAGCACGTTATTACAAGGCGAGATCTATCCGAATGTTTTTTGGAAATTACAGAGCAATCACTTTACTGATTAATGCGAACCAGATCATGATAAAGACCTCTCGGGGCCGGCTAGGTGGAAATCGGCCGGCGCAATTTGACAGGACAAAAGGTACGTCTTGCATATATTTTTATATACAAAATTGACCGCCGAAAATGGGCGTAAAAGTGTAAACTTTCTTTTCGTAAACAAAATCGTACTTGCGCCTGTGGAAACAGAGGCTCAGATCTTGCCATGTGCAATCGCGATAGCCACGCTGATCGTTTATTGAAATTCAATTATCGCACGGCGTTTGTTCCACTTTGCCTTGAAGTAGCCCGGATTTACCTTTCTATTTGTTGATTACAACCAATCAATAAACTTTTATCGCATAGCGCCGGCAAACTTAGCCGGGGCATTTATGTACAGCAGCGCGCGCGCACTTTCTCAAATCCAAATCCGGAGCTCAAAAATCAGAAGAGCATTTGAAACGGAAAATAAGCGCAAAGTGTCGCAACAGCGCGAGACGCGGATAAATTGGAAATTGTTCGACGGCGCATTTAACTTGTTTTCATTATGCCAACGCAATATTGACCTTTTCTGTTTGAACGCTGCGCGCAAGTCGCCCGCAACAGGGCCTTATGATAATCAAGTTATGAATATTCAATTGAGCCCGTCGGTGTAATTAATAACAATTCGAATTACCCAGTCGCTACTTTGTCTTTGATTAGATTACTTACTTACAAAACCCTACTTTATTCTAAGTCGTACTGCAAACATGATAGTGACGAATTATTATTCATTGATATTGAACAGCAAAAAGTGACATTTTGATTTAACTGCGTTGTTCTTACTTTAAAAAAAATTGAAAAAAAATGTCAAAAATTTTTTTAAACCATTTTGAACGGAATAAATGATCGTGTAAATTGTAACACTTATTGTAGTGTAGACATTTTCAAGAATACGGTTATAAAGTGTAAAATTTGTTTTCAATAACTTGGCATTATTTGATAATTCAAGAAAAAATTATTAAGAAAAAAAAAGCAAACATGATAATCGTTTGACAGGCAAACAGCAAATGTAGCAAAGAATTTAGAATTGTATAGGAAAATAGTGGATTTTTAAATGCCACTATATGTTGCAAAATTGGTTTTGCCGAGTGGTGTTGTAGCTTATGTTCAACTTGTATGTCTGCCGCTGCTACTTCAAGGTAAAGAACTTCCGTTCTCTCGTATTCACAATTCAATATCTAACCTTTTATCCGAGACTTAATTGTGTTTGCAGTGCCATTAGTTCGACATATTGGTCTGATTCCAAATAACGATACTAATATCAACTTCTTTCTGGGCGAAAAAGCGATAGACACGTCAGACAACGAATGAGGAAATTGCCCGCGATTTATATATATGTAACATGCTCGCTGAATAATATGTGAGAAAATCCTTTTTTGCATTCACATTAATTCGTTAATCGCTGATCACCGCTCGGTGATAATTCAACTTGATTTATTTTGAATCAACAAAAATGATAATTTCAATTGAAAAAAGAATGATAATTTTCTTCACATATAATTGTCATATGAAATTTCGTAAAGAGATGAAATTTCATTTAATTTTTTATTGTTAATTGACAAAAGTATATAGAAAAAAGAAAGGAAATGACAAATTGCAATTGTAATTGAAGTTTTGTGTAATTAACTTTTGAATTGTGCATACTCGATTCTGACGAAATAACAATTAAGTTGTGATTAATTATAATAATTAAAAGAAACCGATATAACATTGACTTATGATTCATTTCTTCGTGATCGCGTTACTATTTGATTATTTCTACCGTTCTCTTTGCACGCCATTGGTATATCGTACGAACGCGAAGAATTCTTGACTTTTCACTCAATCTTTGAATGGATCGATTTTCATATCCCACATCAGACACCTGATCTGTGATTAATGCGACAGTTATATAAATTTTTATGAAACTCCGAGAGAAAGAAAAACTCAAATTACGTTGTAATAAACCATAATGAACATCCATTTCAACTTTTTTATCCCCCTTCGATTGATAATTTAAATACCAATTAAATGAGCCCCTTTTTTCGTTGGTTGTTTTACATTACGATTCAAAATTGTTTCTCAAATTACGAGAATGCTGATTTTCATATAAAAAGCTAAATTGTTTTCTACGTTGATTTAATCGATTCCTCTTACTCTATTTTATTCACAGTCGCTGTTCAAATGAGACCACGTGAAAATTATATAATAAATAGTTTTGCAGTGGTGATACATGACGGGCGAATGACTGACCAGTCACGACCAGCGCGCAAGCGTGGGAGTGCGACAGGTGTGCGAGAAAATCGCGAACAGAGGCGCAATTATCGCAATTGTCCTGGGTTAATTTTATGAAGCGCGCGAGAACGTGAAGAAAAAAAAGACAAACGCAACTTTCGCCTTTGATTCGAATTCGAGCGGCGGCATGAACGTTTTGTGCGGGGTATTAAATAAACGGACGGTAAATACCGGCAATCAAACTTTAATAACAATAATGTGCTTCAGAATTCGGCTTTCGAGTACGCTCACGCGGTTACCGGAAGAGAAAAACACCAATGATCCTGTTATTGCACTATGGAAAAACGTGTCTGATTATCGCTTTTCGCGCGAAACAATAATAAAAAATTCACGATTATTGTTTAATGATCCTTATGACGGAAAATTGTTTTTTGTTATTTTTTTCTCATTGAAACATATTTTTGGTTTTATTGCCCACCATTTTTTCTTTCTTTCTTTTTCTTACTCAACTTTCTTATCTTTTTCGCGTTCGCAATTTTGCAGTTTTATGATTTTATTGTGAAACTGCGATGAAAGAATGTCATTTTTTTTAAACTGGATTTTTTTCTAGAATTATTTTGTATATTTTTCGTCTGGGAAAATGATTGATGCTAATCGTTGCATTCGAATGTTATTAAGCAATGATTTTTCAAAGTAACGAATTTTTCGTAATTACATATGAAACCATTTAGGCATGATTACGTTTCCTTTGTGTATAATCAGTCATTATTATTCACGATTACATATGAATTTTAATAACCGGTGAAAAATCGAAAAACCGATTCTCTTATGTCACACATGTGAATGTAACCGAATGGAATGATGATTGCAAATTGGAAAAAAAGTTTGAAGAAAATGTTCGAATTTTGAAAAAAAAGAACACATTTTTTTTCTTGATCATTCATCAAATTTAAACATAAAAACGCAAATTCGTGTACAACCTTTTTTTATTCCGAACAAATTTTTGTTTTCTCTTCGGGATCGTCTGCCGATTGTTTGACACATTTTCTGTATCAAAACATGTCATCAGAAATAAAATAAATAAATAAATAAAAACAACAAAAAATGTAATTTTTCATTTATTTCCAGCTAATTCATTCCATGTGACATCATTAATAAAATTTTTCAAATTTAACGTTCAATCAGGTCCAGTGTACACACGAAAAATACATGAAAGAAAAAATCGTTTGTTGTCATTCATTGAAATTCTTACATTTTCCAGCACGCGTTAAAACACTTTTTTTTCCTTCAACCTCTAAAGAGCAAATTATCATAATTAATAAATCACTTGGCGCAATCCAATAGAAATTCGAGATAAATATTTATGTTAAATAGCTGTTCAATCGTATTAGAGTGAATCGGTAAAAGATATTGGAGTGACCGTCAGAGATTTTCATTGGTTTCTCGCATGCAAAAGTAAGAGTGTCATCTCAGGCTCAATGTTAAAAAATCGTGAAAGTGTCGTCGTAATAGATTTTTGAATCAGAGAAAAAAACAATTATGCCACAATGACTCAATAAAACACGAACAATTGATTTTCTATTGAAAATTGGTTCAAAATTGGAAAATCGACGAACCGTTGGAAAAACGTTTTTTCAACTCGAGTCTTTTTGTTCGAACGAGAGAGAAATGTAATGGTGATACAGTTTAACGTCTGAGAGTCGCTTTTGATCGTGTCAAGTTAAGGTACTTTTACTTTCTATCCTTTTCAATGCACAGTATCTATATAAGGCACATTAGTAATAACATAATGAGCACGGTAACGTTCGCATACCGTAATCCTTTGAATACAAATTTACCCGCTATAAAAATGGCCGAAAGGTCTCTAATTTGGTATACGTCTTTAATTTAAGAATTAATAATACTCATGAGTGTCGCGGACAGTCATTGAGAAATGCTTTCGGAGTATGTAATTGCGTGTAACTCTGCGTATATGACTAAGCATATTCGTTTAATTGTTTACATTTTTTAACCGAGTTCAGCAGGTCAGATACAGAATTTTTTTCCCATACTTGTGAGAATCACTTTAAATGCTTTCATTTTTTTCATTTAAACAATGTCCATATTATTTTTTCGCTAACGAAACAATACAATTTTAGATCGTTCCCTTCGACCAAATAAATGGAGTGTAAATTGTCAATTGTGAAATAGGAATATTTAGTTGAAATTGCTTTGTTATTTTTTTTTTTTTTTTTTTTTTTTTCAATAACATTGAAGAAATCAATGACCAAAAAATGTGGTTCACTTTGTTTGATTTAATTGTACAATGAAATTATGTCTAATAATGATCTTTTGTTTTCAGGTTTTCATTGATTAATGATAGAAACCAAGCGAGATGAAACTGACGAGCCTGTTAAACGGCAACATGACTTGCGTCACTGTCTGTTCCAACACAGTGTAATATGGGATGATGTGCGATCATTTTTTACTTTTACCGGAAACACAGTAAATGTTTGTTCATACACATGTCACAAATTGAATCGTGACGATTCAAATTCAGACGGCACGATTTACAAATGAATATTATGTTTTGAAAGAAAAACAATGAAACGACGTGAAAATCAAAAATATTTGACCGGCCAACATCGGTTCAAGGAACTGATTCATAATTTATTATAATATTAAATTTTACGTAACCCCAAGACGGATCTGTTTTATAAAAAGAAGAATATCAAACGCACGAACATCACACTGATTATATAATTAGATAATCATTGTAATTTATTTGCATTTTAATTTTCCTTCATTAATTTAAACCATCTCTTTTGATAATTTCTATTACTTTATTAATATTATCTTCTCAATGTATCAATCAAGGTTCAAGTATAAAGTATATTTGAAAAAAAAAAATTAATAATAATATTTGAATCAACAGTTGTTTAACAGATGAAAACTAAAATCCCCAAATTAAAAATTGTTTCTGCATCTGCAGAGCTTTAATTCTAATCATTGATCATAGTTATAGTTATTTATACCTTCGAGAAAAAAAATTCATTTTTAACTTTATTGTACTCATTACGTATAGACTGCACTTAAGACACAATTTTATTTTTCACAAGAAAACTATTCCTTGCAACCAAAATGTTATTAAGATGAATAAAAAACAGTTAACCAGCAACGTTCTGGTATCATTATACCCACAATTATCCGAATGTTCAATTTAGTTTTTTTCCCCCCTTTACTTTCTAGAACCATATGGCAGACAGTGCGCGACCAAACATCGAGCACGAAAATAATGATCCCACGTAAGTGACAAATCTCTCGCCAATTAAAAAAATGTTCAAACACAGGAGATAGTCGCATGGCTTCGTATTTAGCATAAATCTTTTCGGGCTAACCGCACTGGCCGGACCGCAGCAATGCAGCGGTTGTAACTCCGCAGCTCGCCGCAAGTCGCCGGCGTGTAATAGGGGACACAAATGGTTTCCGCGTGCTTTCTTGGACCACATGAAGTCGGTAGACCACAGAACGCAAAAAAAAGGAAAGGGAAGTGGCCCATCTATCAGTCGCATTTTGGACGCGTTGTCAAGAACGAGCGAGAGCGCCCCACCATTCATAGAAGGCGGGCACGGTCTTACGTGAAAGTAAGTCTTCGTTGACTGGGAACGCGTGCCCATGGTCCTGGTTACCTGCGAGTGGAGTTTGCAATGGAGGTAACCCCACATTACGTTTGCTGACGAGGGGGCTACGCGAAACAGCCACGACACGCCAGTGCAGACACTCGACAGACGTCGGCTCAACGCATCGCGAGTACTCTCGACGGTCTTCTCTCCCAAGTTCGTGCCAAGTTCCAACAGTCCAAACTTTATTTACCGGGTCCTGTGCTCAAACTTGGACCAGATTAGTGTACACCGACTGGTCTTCGACTTTTTGGGCTAACAAATTTTCGACAAATTTACCTAACAAATTTGAGCTCGAGAATTTTCCAGGTGTTGAAGTGACACCACCTGCGAAAAGGACTCTCAAGTTTTTGGTACATTGGTCGAAAGAGGACCTGGAAAATTTGGTTTAAATCAAAGTACAATTTCAAGTGTTCGTGTGTTTATCATCTTTTTTTAACGTTTGAAATAACGGTTTTCAGTGGAGAACCCACCGTGAGTTTGGTAATGAACGTGGTCAAGTAGTTCGAATGGTAAACAAGCAGGGACCATCAGTGAAAGAGACAAACAGTAGATCAGTGTGACGGATATACGGCTCTGTGGAGCACGTGAACTGGAAGTGACAGACGAGTGTTTGGTTGACTGTGCGGCGTTTTCATTAACTTATCGAGTGACGAGGCATTTGGAACCATGAGAGAAGCGGTGCTGGCCGCTTGCCTGCTCAGCTTCGTGCTCGCCGGTAGTCCCAGGCTGCCCCGGACTTCCGCCGACCAACGCAGCATCCGAAATGCAAATCTCCAACTGAACACCACGGGAAACATCCTGCCGCAGCCAACTCGAGGACTCCCTAGAAATCGGTAAGTAGAAAAGAATCAGTTCAGTCGTGCGTGCAAAAATTCAAGCTCGTGAAGAAAAAAGTGCGACGGTTTTCAGGTGAGGACCATCGACCCCGATTTTCAATAAATGATTTTGAAAAATAAGGTGAAATTCTTATTTCGATCGGTTAGATAAAAAAGGATTTCTAAGAACGAACGTCGGTGAGATTGACAAATGAAAAGAATTTGGTATTTTTATTTTTTCTTTTTTTTCGGATGAGAAAATTATTCAGGTGTCAAGCAAGGTTAATAGATGAAGGCTAAATGGAAATTGTGTTTGTTATCGTTGGACGGATGAGACTCAAGTGACCTGTTGTTTTGTTCATCTCGTCTTATCGGTGGCTTTGAGTTTTCCTCTCTCTCTCTCGAATTTCACGAAATTGTGCAGCACTCTTATCGCTCGGGATCTTGGTGCAAAGTTTGAATGCCGCAATTTTCGAGCGCGCACGAGTACGTAATTGAAACGATATCACAACACGATAGGAGCTGAAATTGCATATTAAATTTGTATTCAAGACACATTCACGAGCTTGTTGCATTGTACCCCCCCCCCCCTCGACAAAACACCTTTCGCGATTTCATCGGCTAAATATTGTTACGCTTGAAAAATTCCAAATTCAAAAGAATATCTAACGTTTTTTGCATGTAAAAGTTTTATGATACAAATTAGACGGCAGACACGGTTAATAATAAAACAAAGTATATCTAATCGCGTTTGATATTTTTCAGAAGCACAATAAAACGGAGAGACTGGAGAGAAAGAACGTAATCGTTCGGTCAGCTCGTTTCCGCGTAACCGTTATAAATCGCAATTACATGCAATAACATTCCACCGGGGCGGTTTAACATTTTGCACCTGTGACAGCGGCCGATCAATTTTTTTTCTGTGCGCGGATCGCGTGGCTTCCCATGAAAACTTGTTGATTCATTATTCATAAAGACGCACGACCGATTCGAAGCCAGGACTTTTATAAAATCAAGAATTGGAATTAAATTCATTTCGAAATTAAACGAGAGCGTGAGACGCGACGCGGTGCAAAACAGTATACACTCGGCGGCATATTGTTACCAACGATGTTGTATTGATTTATTGACATACAATACACACGGGATATTAGTAATGTATCATCAGGCTGGTATAACTTTCGAATGTGTATTCTGGATAGTAAAATCATGATTTCGTAACTCAAAGTGTGACTGTCGTATAATGTTGTAGCTCATTCTGTTTACAATATTGTGGAGATGTACGCTGATTGGTCCGTGCATCCGAATCAGGTGATGTGCTTCACGTGGTTGCAGAAAAAGGTTGATGGATTGAAGTACAAATGGAACTTTTCGATGGGTTGAGAAATCCAAAATTAGTCAATGCGATTTTAAAGAGCCAATCATTACAAAATTTTCCATCCAAAGTATCGCCATTTTTTTTGTCTTTCAATTTTTACGGTCCTCCTTTTTTTTCAAGTACCAAATTCAATACTTTTTTGCGTGAGCGAAATCTTAAAATGGTCGAATAAAATGTAAATTTATAGTGTATGATAATTTGTAAAAGTGAAATTATTGCATACAGGTTAATATTGCTAATAGTGTTAAGTCAATTATGGCATTGTTGCAAAAAAACAGAACTTTCCTATTTTATTTTTTAAGATTGTTAAGTTGAACATTTTTTATGTATAAAATTTGTAAGTCTCATCCGAGAACAGAGTGGCTGGATTCAAATAGCTCGAGATCGTGTTGCAAGTAAAATCGTTGCTGATCGTGCATGCAAATTCAAATCAGGTCGCGACTTTACATCCTGCGACTACATTAGGTCGGATAACTAGTTTTAATTATAGTGGCAATTAACATTTCAGCATGCTTTTTTTGTCATACTCAAAATGTTAATTATCGTCACATAAAAGACTAGCTGATCACTAAAACGATGAAAGTCAAAGCTTTCACTGAATCGTCAAAACTCGCAACGATAAAAGAAGAAAACAAAATCATCATAATTTTCATCCAGGATCTATATGTATACGGTAAAAGTGTAAAATGTGTAACACGTTTGTTTTGAATTATAATTACATTTTTTTCTTATTTCTCCTTATCAAATCATGAAGATCGTACAATACAATTTTCCAGAATCAAAGTTCTAGTTGTGCAATTAAAAATACATTACAATTAATACCAAACGTCAATAAAAATTCTCACTTGACATCGTGCAATAATTCGGTCCAATTAAATCGAGCTAACGAACTTGCGATAAAAATCATGCATCATCGTGCACGCTAGCTCGCTCGCATTTTTCACGAAAGCAGTAGAACGTCCTGGCCGAGGTGTCTTCCGGTGAAAACCGCTCCCCCAATAGCACTCCAAACTATTTCACGATTCATGCGCTCTATCTCGCACAAAACACCAATCGGTCAGTTAATTTCTGTTCCAAATCGTTTGAACTCTGTGTTCCCATTACCCGAAAAAGAAACCTGTTTTTGTTTGGGTCGCACAAAAAACCTTAGCCGGCTGCCTTTTTTTTCTGAAATTCCAAACGAATATCAGCGCGGGAGAAAACGCCCGGACCACACGAGGGAAACGAAATTAATTTATCTGTCGTCGTGGGTTCGTGTAATGACACGAGGTGTGCTGATCGATCAGAATTATTCTCTTTAATAGGACACGATGAAGGTGACGGATTTTCGTGATCAGGAAGTGTTTTGCTCGTTTTGAATTATCAGCTGGCTTCTGAGAACCACGAAGATGAAAATCGTAGGTTGGGAATGTGTACCATTCCTTTTTCACAGATTTTTTTTTCTATATTTTTAATCGCAACCTTATCTTTTGCTGGAAATATCGAAATTTTTTTAATAGCTTAAATTTTTTGAAGCTGATCATCAGAAGTTTGTAAAATTCATTTAGTGGAATGTCGTGAAGGAAATTAACGATTGAGAATTAACATACCTTTTATACTGTACTACAAGAATTATTTTTTCGATTGAATTTTTCGCAACTGGTGTTGGCTAAAAGGTCACTATTTCGTCGATACGGTGATCGAAAAAAATCGTCAAATGCCGCAACTTTACATCGCGTGCGATTTGCAATTATAGTCGAGTGCGACGAAAGTAATTGAGTGGACAGAGAGGTACACAAATTGAGCAACTATTTTCGTCAATGGTAACCGTTTGATTTCAACAAATTAAAAAATTTTTATTCATTTGATGACACTTCATAAAAAATATTTTGACACTTCTGTCTACTTCAATGTTGTCATCTAGTTTTTTTACCAATAAATTTCACTCTGAAAAAAAGACACAACTGAATGGAAAATTTTGAACGTTTTGGATTTAAATACGAAAAGTAAAAAAAAGTTTAGTTTAAGAAGTTTATTATCCAATTAAGATAAAAAATATTAATCCAAGGAAATGATTTCCAAATTCAAATTGAAATACGAAGAATTTCAGTGTTGAACCGAGAAACATTATTCAGAATGTTTGGAAAATTATTATCAAAGAAACATTATTCAATCTGTTTAGAAAAAAAAGTTATTTAAGATATTTATACTTTCCGTGAGGGAGTATAATTGAAGACAATTTTTTCTCTTTTATTTTCGAGCGGATTTCCTGATTCAGGAAAAACTGGATCGATAAACAAAAGTCTATAGGTTGTCTTGCGCCTATAAGTTATAAGACACCGTGGTTCGAACGCGACTGGAGCTAATTGTGCCATTCGTCTTGTTTCGTGTGACAATGGGTCGAAACATAATCGAACTCTTGATAGGTAACGGAACTCGAAACAAGTTTCGTCTGTCTTTCTTTTTTGACATACTGATACCAAAGGCGTGACTGTAAAAAAGCAGAAGAACCAGAGAGAAAAAAAATTTTGTATGCGAGAATTGAAAAAAAAAAAAAATCCAGGGATCCGCGTCGATCAAAATCAAGCTCGTTTGCGCGACGAGATTATTAGAAAGTCGACGCGGTCCATTGATACGTCGCATGTGAGTTTCTTTGACTGGTATTGTCTCTGGACGACTAATAAATAGAAAGTAGTTTTTGTCGGCTACCGCATAGTCCAGCGAGGGTGTGCTATTATAATTATTACAACGAAAGTCGACTGCTAAACGTTTTAGGAACTTGAAATTATTTCACCGAGAGTTTGTATACTTTGAATACACTGACCATCTTGGTGGTACACGCAGCGAAAATTGTTTAGATGAAAGTTGCGATGGATATTTGATTCAAGTGTTTCCAGCGCGTGCTTAAATTAATTTTTTATCGTCCGCACGTACACAAAAGCTGTATCCTTTCGAAGCGTTGGAATTTTTCAAATGTTTTTGATGGAAGATGAAAAAACAAACTACTTTTTTTCGGGTTTAAGAATTACTGTAGCCTGAAAAATTTTCCCCATTCAGAGTACACCAGTTGAAACTTTATCAATTACTCCGAGTAAATGACAGATATAACTTTCTACTTAATCGCTGCGGTTCAAACTATGTAACTTGTTTATTAATTATTTACCATAAGCATTCATTAAAGTCCAACCGCATCTTTCACGGACAGATGTAACGGAAGCATCATTTTTTCAACGATAAATTGCAACGACCTAATCGCTAATTCGAATTTCATCTCCTAATCTCCTTAAATACCGAGATGGATCCAAATTTCTTTGCCATTTTTTACCAACTATTAATTCCCTGTTTTAAATCCAAAAATTGTTATTCATCGCACCAGTATTAACACCGTCTTATCGCAACTTAGCATAATTCATGAATAAAAGCGTGAAAAAAGATCGGACGATCTTCAAATGGGGTATCAATAAAAATCGTTAAGTACATTCAAGCATAAAATCGGGGCTCGATTTTTCAGTGCCGTGGCACACACTGCATCCTCGAACGACGTACTCGTGCCTTAATTGACGGGGCTATTATTTTGCATCCCGCTTGTGATACGGAACCAGTTCTCTTAAAATCATTTAAATGTGTCCTTAATGCACGTTTTACTGCCGTAATTGACGGCATTATATTTATTTCGGTCATAAATACGGGCGAATCGTGTGTCGTCCCGGTCGTACGCCCATTCGCTTAGCCGAAATAAATAAAGTGAAAACAATAATAATAAAACAAAACAATTATGTTTCACCCACAGGTACGGACCAAACTAGAACCCCCTTAACGAAGAGAACCATTTTTGTTACTTGATACCGAACCGGACAGTCACGCAAGGATAACAATTGATGTACCTCGTAACGCGATGAAGTTTCCTCAGGAAAACACGAACGGCATCGCGATTGGCGCTCGATTAACATTTTTGCGAGCAAACGCAACAGGTGGATATTATCAGCGATTCATTTAACGTGAGTCACGCCGGCGCGAACGTATAAACCCCCTATCGAGGACAAAATTAATCATCGATCGATTGCACAAACGCGCCGATTGAAAAAAGGGACGCGATTATCGTTCGGGCCGAGGGAGATCGGTTCCCATCAACGACGCGATTTATCGAAGCGCCTGAACCGATGGAAAATAAATAATCAAACGGATTCAATTTGTTCAAAAGTATGCTTTTGGAGGGACGAGTTCATAAATAGTCGAGGGGCCAATTTCAGTTATTAGCAATTCACTTGGCGATTTCTCGAAAGTGAAACCGGGCCGAAACGGGCAAACTTGTCGAAATCAATCGACGGCTAATAAAGCGAGCAATTTGCCGCGTTCGTCTTCCCGGTCGGGAGATTAACGACGAGCCGGTAAGAAAAAATGGGCGCTTTCGTTGGCGATGCATCGAAGTTTATGTAAATGCATTGTAATCTCGCGCATTATGCAATCGACATTTTTGGCCCAGTTCAGTGAAAGCGATGTCCCCTGGCCTTTTAATTGATCCTGTATGAATTTTAACGGCTGGTCAAAAAGCGAGTTCCGCTGAATTTACATAACTCGCGATGCTAATTTGTTAACGCGACTCGTGACCCGGCTCGAACCGTCGTGACCTAATCTTCAAACTTATCTGAACCGTACGGACACCCATCTTTACATAAACTCACGTCAAACAAGATTTTTGTCATTAGCCTCGAGCGATCTGTTATGTATCCAAAAGTGCAATCCCAAACTTTGAACTATAACTTTTATCGACAATCTTTCATGCAAATAAACATTTTCATCAATGGGAAAAATTGCATAAATGTTAGCAGTTCGTCATCCTCTAACAGCTATTTCTGTCATGTCATATATGACTGCATACGATATTTATGACAGTAAACATAGTGGTATGTATGATATTAATAATTAAAAAAATTTCTAATGCAAACATATTAGCTCGAACGGATAGAAATGTTTCGCAAATCATGACGGTTATATCACGTCTATTCCTAGCGGATATAAAATCGCGATAAGTGCGTGTGAGATGATTCGATGAGTTGCAGCAACAATTATAAAAGTGGTGCGGCGAAAGAAAAAATAATAAAAGCAGGTGGCGGCGTAAACGTCGATTATTACTCCGTCGCTTTTCGCGATAAGTATCGATGTTTCAGCGCCACTGACGTAACGTTTGATCTCACGCGTGAAAGTGCCAAATAAGTGTGTATAATGCAATCGGCAGAGGATCGGCTCCGTCGCCCAGAGACCAAAAAACCGTTTCTGCTCTGCGAAAGCTTTCCTGCGCTCACACACCGACACCATCCCGATGCTACAAGACAAGAATCGAGACAAGCATTTAAGACTGACCTCGTTAACCCCACATAATTAAGGGTTTCGGTGCATGAAGAATCAGGTACTTGGCACGTACGACGTATTTGAATTCGGTTTTGTTTAATTTGGTGAAAACCGCGCGTCGGCAGAAATCGCCCGCAGGATAACGATATTAACGTGCGGAACTTTTTGTATGTATTTTTTTTCAACAGTGCGATTCGTTTTTTTTTCTTTCTTTCCAAAAAAAAAAAAGATCGACTTTTTGCCAAAGAGTGAAAAAATTGTTTTCTCTCATCATGTTTAAAAGCATCAATACAAATCAATTTTTCAGACAAATTACATGAAAACATACATTCTCTCCAGTACAAAAACTACAATTGCTGAATTTAAAAAAAACCAACAAAATTATCGTTAATCGTATTTCCATTCACCTGGTGTTGTATAACATTTAGTTTCGGTCATAATGAAAAGGTGTTTTTTCTTATCCCCCTGCGCCAAAAACTATTTACCTTTTTCAGCTCTAAAATGGCACGAGGTTCATAAATATAGAAATTATGCGTTTTCCGCTGTCAAATAAAATACATAATTCGCTTGTAAGGGAACTTAAACGCAGAATAGAAAATACATGCCAATTGCACCGATCAATTTACGAGTCGGTAAATGCGGTTTTATCTTTATATTCTATCACCAACTTTTATGATAAGTGATTTCACATAAAATTCCTCTACATCCATCCGCATAATTATAAGCTTGATCAACTTTTTCTCAGAGTTAGACAAAAAAAAACATACAACTCCTTCGAAAAAAAAAATATATATACGCAATAAAACTGCCTTAAGAGCGATTTTCTTCGAACGGTTATGCTTTATCATAAAATAAAAAAACGTGTAAAAAAGCACGCAGCTGTTTGCCACCAAATCCTTTACATGTTTCTTTCTCAGTGAATTTCTTTTGGAACTATATCATTTTGAAATTTGGAACAGTGACTTTCAAAAGCGTCGTGATGGTGGACGATATTTTATAATCACGACGAAATTGTATAGCCCGGTGCACTCGTAAACCGAGACGCTTAACTGCAATAAAAGAAAACACACGTTGATGTCTTCCTCTTTATGTGCGCGAGTGGGTGCGACTCGGTGCCCGAAAAGCCGATTCACACGAGGCCCGAAACAAGTTTTTTGTGACTCTCTCACGACGCCTCTATGAATGCATATAAATTTATGGCCGAGTGCGAAAAGTTTGCGATATCGAGGAACAAGCGCGTGCGATCTTTTCGTCTTGCATTTGCATGCAACGTGCGACGATGACTCTCCCGGTGAAACGCCCGGATTTTTATTGCTTTGTCAAATCGATTCGACCAGACGTACAAGCCGTTTACGTTGTTTCTTGCGCCGCTATCGCGCGCGCTTTATCTCCTTCACCGGCCTCAACTTCCTCTAATCTGTGCGAGCTAAATCGTCCGCTAACTTGCATCCTTAATAGACGCGATTTATGGCCCTGCCTTGTTCAGCTCATTTGTAATCGTTTACAATATCGTTTCGGTGCGTAAATCTCATAGAAGTGTCATGCAATTTACGAAATTGTTTCCAGATTTGTCTTCTCCAAAAGCCTCAGCTGTGAGAACATTTTCACCGTTTCGAAAATTCGATTTTTCACAATGGAACCTGAAAACAAAAATCGGTTTTACAATCGAAAAAACTTTCTCATTCCAATCCTTTTTTTCTCAGTGGAAGAAAAATACATTTCCAAATGGGATTATTTTTTAAATAACATTGTTATTTAAAATTGATGGTATATCAACTTAATTAATCGTCGAAAACATAGCGGAGAGCTCATTTCGTAGATCGGTTTATCTTTTCATGGACCGATTCTTATGCAAACGCAAAATATGTAGGCATTCTGTCGAAGCGATCGTAATTTTCAGGCAAAGATCTCTGGGTTGGAAAAAGAACAAAGAATGAAAAAAAAGTACGTCGAGAATTTCGTGATGTAAAAGGAAAAGATCGAGTGCTTATTCAAGCGAGGCTGCCTTTGGAGGCAAATAAGACTTACAGTCGATGTCAATATTTGGATTCAATTTAGCACTCCGGAGTCTTTAAATATTATCGAGAAGTGTTCAATATTTGCGCGTGTTACTTTATGTTAACGCGCGGATTACAAAACCCCGGCCTTGTTACAACGATCAAACGATGTTTTGCGAACGTCACATCGGAGAGATCCTCGTGACTCTTTTTTTCTCATTACTGAATTCAAACAAATGTTTCACGTTTCTTAGTTCAACGAATTACAAATTAATTTTTTAACCATTTCCTCATAACCATCATATGTATAGTTTTTAATTCAACTTTTTTGTCCCTTTTCTTTATCTTTCTAATGGTAAGTTTTTTTTATAGCTTAAAACAATTTTCATCCATAAAAATTCAAATTATTTGATCGTTTATTCATAAAATTGATGTCAGAACCTTCATCCGCATGACGTTTATCATTTTTTGTTTACTTTTACGGAGAAAAACAAGGTGTAATCAATTGAGATTCTTTGATCACATAGTCGCGCGTTAATCGAGCGTATCAAACGCAGTTTTCGTAGAAAAACGGATATGCCATCGACACTTTCCTCAACTTCATAACCAATTTTACCCTTTGGCGGTTTTATCACGTAATACGACATTTAAATCGATGGAAAGTTTGCCAAAGAACATTTTTCGCGTGTGCCTCATTTTTTTGAAACTGAATCTTTTCATCGTTTTGTTTACAAAACTATGTTTTTGTTGGGCCTTAAATATTTCCAATCGCGCACCTGCCCGGTGGCCTTCGTGCGGTGCTCCGAAAACCGCCCGAAATTCCGCGTTTTTCAGCACGATCGTTATTGCAGGGGCCTGGCATTAAACTTTTTTACGAGAGAATATAAATCTTGACACTTTGCAATTTCTCCTCTTTCTTACGTTGACAAGTTCATTGTAAGAAAAAGATTTTATGACACAAGACTTAATGTCTGGCGAAAAGAAGAGAATGAAAAAAGCGAAACGATCGTGCAGCAGCGAAACCAAACGAAAGCAAAGCCCCGAGTATATGTAACTGTATATATCCTTGCGTACAATGTGGTAGTCTGTGATAACGTTTGTGGACTCCCCATCGCGACCGATCCGGCGACCGAAATTTTCGAGTTTCTAATCCACCTACGTGTTATTCCGTTATGTCACACGCGATGCTCGCATTAGTTCGTCTTCTTTTTTTTTTTTTATTCCTTTCACATAAATTCCACCAGTGAAAAAGAAAATGCTGCTTTCCGGGATTCGAATTACCGTCATTACGTGAGCTTTGAAGTCACGTCTAAGCGGATGAAAATTCTGTGAATGAATTTTCGACCTATTTTTATATTTCTGTAATACCAAAAGTTGTTTTTTTTTCTTCATTCTCTCGTTGTTCTATTCATTGAATTATTCCGGTCATTTAAGTTTTTAAAGTGGTTATAAAGAAATCAATTAAATGTGATTAATTGAACGACTACTCTAAATTCATCGTTGTTGAAGCTCAACCATCGTGGGAAGCGACGTATCAGAGTGTTACTGTTAAGTTTTCGGTAACCGGGTCAGATGAGTAGATGCGGACGTATATTTCATGACGTTTCGTCATTATAATAGAGGAGATACGGTACACGAGCCGCGAGAATAGGAACGCATGAATGAGTTGGCATGATGAATGGCAGACGTTTCGTCGTGGCTAAAAACAGCGCGATAACACTTGTCCGAGCCATTCTAGCAGATCGCACATTTTTTAACCAGCGCGTTACAGCGCGAGACGGCAGTTTCGCTGGATGCAAAACTTGTGCAACTCAAACTTCCTACAATTACTATAGAAAAAGTTTCAATTTTCCATATCTGTTCGGTCAAAACTTTCAATTTTCAAACTTCTCTTCCCGTTGCATAAAAATTGTAAACAAAAAAGCAACAAACATTCTCTCATTGGTTGCACTTTTTCCCCATTTACCGAGTGAGTGTATCAAAAGATGATATCAGCGAGCAAAAACAAAACCGTCGATTTAGCACGCAATTTTCCAATTATTTTCATACATATAACTGTTATACAATAATGACGAAAGCGAGTTTTTCTTAACCCGATTACAATTGGCTTGGCAATTACGTTAACAGCGAGGTGTGAAAAGTCGTGAGCGGCCGGAGGCGTCGCGCCTAGACAGGTGGCCTTCGTACACCGGTGCGGTCAAAACCCGAGCACATCTGCGGTCGCCCACACATACACCAGTTGCACTACGCTTTCTAGCTCGGCCAGGGCGCCCGGCCAGCTTGCTCATATTAATTTTGCTCGTCGCGTTTCGCAACTTTCCCGAGACGGAAGAATAGAAATCGCTCACGAATAAAAGAAGGTCGCCTGCTGACAAATGACAAGAGCAATTTCAATCTACGATTGGGCCGGCAGAATCCTATGATGATTAATGTAACCATTTTCCTGTTATGGTCGGTGAAATTTTACTCTAACGATGGCAAAAAAAGTACCTGCAAAAATCAACAATTATTAATCACTATCTAGTGGAATCGTCCCAAACTTGTTTAATATACCAAATGACGTTCAATAGAGAATCCAAAGGAAAATTTTGAAACGTTGCACTTTACAATGAAATTTGTTGAATTTCTATTTATTAGAAATAATATTTTGATTGAAAATAGTGAATTCACGATTAATCACTAATCGTTGTTTGATAATCAAGTAATTGATGAATGTTGAAAATTGCAGGATGATTAATGGTCCAAGTGGTTGGCCCTTTGCTGACAACCAGTCGCAGCATCAAAGTTCACTTGTTTGGTCGCGGTAATTCAAAAGCCGAAGCGCAGAGGTACAAAACCGAAAGTTTCGTCTGTGGGATTTCGTCATCGTGCATTTGCCTCGATAATTTCAGTCATCCTCAGCGACTCGTTGCAAAAGTAAAATTTTGCCGACAGCTGCCGGAAGGCTCGCCGAAAATTCGTGGCCGGGCGAGAGCGGCGAGAAATGAGCGGCGCGGAATTGTCGACGACACGAATCGACGTTGGTTTGTTATTTTTTGTTCGTTTCGTACCTTTCCTATGCGCCGTTACATCGCATCGCCCGCGGCCGCACGCTCACTTATTTCATTAGACGCGTGAGATACGTACGCACACGACTGGACCAAGAAAAATTGCCGTCACCGAAGTGTCACGCAGAAATTTGATTCTGGTTTAAGTGATGAATTTATTTCAGTTCCGGATCGACATTTTTTTCCCACATCTTGCCGCGCGTCACGTAATTTTTTTCTGTCGCGGGTCTCACTCAGAGAAACGCTTCTGATTGATCGAACGTAGAAAAACATGCGAACACGTTTCAGCATTGAGCCAACGTTCACGTTTTTTCTATCAAATGGAGAAATTGTTTTTTTTTATTTTTCCACCATTTCTCAAAACGTTTCTTGTCTTTTCTGATAGGACCAATATTTCTATCGCTTTTTTTCCGTCGAATAATTTATAGGCGATAGGCACTTTGTCCGAAGAGAGTAGGTGTAAAAAGCAACTTATCAGATCCAATAAGGCGTTGATTGATGACTACGTCGACTAATGCAGCGAGATTAAAAATATCACGGGCGCGTGATATACATTAGTTATATTTTCCGCGGGTATAAATTTTGTACGCTCGGGATATGCGAGTGTGCTTTTAGCAGCCGACGGTTAATTGATTAATTTAGATATTAATCAGCGCGATTTACTATTAACGAGTGGAGATCAGGCGACGAGATATTTCAAACAAAATATGTGAAAAACATGGACGTCAATAACGAGAGAAGGTGACTTTCATAATGAACGTGCGATCGCTAAGTGCGCGCTTGCTCGTTTGGCATTTTTGCACCGGTAATATGATTAATTCAATTACGGGGTGTTTCTCAATTAATTGACACCGGCAGCCACGCTGTATCATTCGGATGACCCACAAAGCGGCCGCTACACAAACCATCTTTTATCATTGGAGTGCTCGATTTGAATAATTCTTTATGTATACAGAAGCATTGACATTTTGTTTGTGTTGATCCTACGAACTGAAATTATACGCGTCGAACCATTAGAAAATGTGAGACGAACAATTATGTGAATATATACAGAGGAGTTTGTTTCACTTTTTACGCCACTTTGATGGTTCATTAAAATTATCATTATTCGCTTGCGGCTCGAATTATGGTCATCGCGATTATATTCTAGTGACTCAATTTCCATTACTGTTTTTTTGTAAAAGCCGTAAAATTACCGAGCGCTCGGGTCGGGGCATAAATATTTATGTCCAAATACAAGCGAACAAAATGACGTCTAATTAACATAAAAAAGATTCGAGCCGTGTCGGAAAGGAAGATTGTTTTCTCTGAATATAACAAATCGAAAATACAATAAAAAGAAGAAAAATACGAGCGGCCTTTTTATAAGTCGAGTAGTTTTTGAAATTTGTAGTCCGTTTGTGGATGGAAAAGTTTTCTCTAAGATTTTTTAACGGTCGGAGGAGTAAGTGCATATAAATTGAGAGGAACGGCTTAATTATCCCGCCTTAAGCGGCCAGTTCAATTTCATCCGTGTCGAATTTTTAACGTCGTCTGGTAGCCTTTTGTTTTATGTAACGCGTGTTAATTTGTAATTACTTTCTGGAAAAAGCTGCGCGTTATGTAACCGAGGGTCTTTGACAGCGCCACTTTTCTGATATTGACGTTTACTTTTCTCGCCCGATGAAAGAAAAACGATCGCTCGACAGGACGAACGATGTTTTAGATCTTATACAACGTCGGGCGACTGAGCGATGACCTCTGTAGAAAGCGAGTGGCTCGTTTGTTTTTGGCATCGGCCACTAATTAAACGTATATGATATTTCGACCACGTTGCACAACGATATCCTCGCTCTCGAAACGATCGATTTGACTTCTCTTATAAAAATCATCGTGACACGTCCATGAAATCAATCGTGATGACGAAGCCAAAAATTTTACTTCAAACGTCATCGGCGAATCACAATCGCCACATTTTTTTTTTTTTTTCAATGCACGAGCTTTGTACTTAAAAGTTGAATTAAATACAGATTAACATTTAGTTTGTAAAAAATTGAGTCGTAATAAAAATGAAGAAAATTAAAAGGCTCACTTCAAAAGGTTGTGTTGCGATGATTCGAGATGTAGTTACGCAAAGTCACCAGTTTAAAAGCGAATATGAAGTTTGTGAATGGTCCTTTCTTTTTGCACGCGAAGATGACATTCACGAGATCCTTTAAACTTAACTCGATTCTTGGCGTGCAAGGTGTTATAAAAGCAGTTCT
The DNA here is from genome assembly GCA_025266255.1 of Trissolcus basalis. Classification (NCBI taxonomy): domain Eukaryota; kingdom Metazoa; phylum Arthropoda; class Insecta; order Hymenoptera; family Scelionidae; genus Trissolcus; species Trissolcus basalis. Next base: position 5,336 of record JAAMPD010001141.1, on the reverse strand, counting down.
TACATAACTGCAACTTGTCTTCATGACAGTCTGGTCAATGGACAGCATGGTCCGAAATGCAGATCAAACGACCAACTTGGCAAGATTCGCTGCTACAAAGTTTCCCTGAAAGAAAAAATGCTAAATTATTTAGATATCTAACTTGTTTTCATTTTTAATTAATTAATCAGATGAAAGATTTTCTCCGATAAGGTTAAATATTACGTTTGAATTCATAACGTCTATTGTTTTTGACATGTATGCTACGTATCTGCCGCCATGTATGCTACATAATAGTGCATTTATAATTAATATATGCTGCATAAATAATGAGACCTAAAATCAATCCAATTAGACTTATAAGTTGAAATCGACACCCTGGTTGGAAAAAAAATCATACTTTCATGAAAATTCAAAAGCTAGTATGCATTTTTTTCGACCAAGGTGTCGAAATTACGAGCTAAAATCAAAACTTGAATGATATCTAATTTAACATAATTTTACATATATTTATATCTAATTAGGTTTTATCAAAAATTTTTTAGATAATTTTTTGTCCAAGTTGTTTTGTTTAGGTTCAGTGAACTTACGAATGTTGGTACCTGTAACGAGTCATTGGTTATGACAATTTTTTATTATTTTTTTTTATAGATATCACCTTGTTTATTCGATGGATTTTTTATGGCAGCAGAGTGCGTGTCACGGTCGTATCCGAGAATAGTCGTCATGTAATATCATGGTCCTCTTTGCGGTTTCATGCATTGAGAAAACATCGAAGCTCCCTAACCTCTAATTCGAGTTAGAACTGCAAAGGACATTTTAAAATTTGAAATTTTGATTCGGAGTTTTGGGAACGCCAGCAGATGGCGTTGCAGCATCTAAAAAAATTGGAAGTTAGCGAGCTGCAGTATTTTATCAGTTTGTTTCATGATTTATTGAACATAAAAGTTTTATTTGTTCGATGCCATGGATTTTGATTGGAATGAAAGTTAGATATTGGTTCACCGACATCAGCTATATGAACGAATTTGAGTACCCAAATTATAATAATGTTTTATAAAGAATTTCGTACTTTCGTCTACTTAAGGAGAAAGTGTAAACAATATGTTTGTCACAAGTCAATGCCTGGGCATAAACAAAGTCAATAAAAATGATGAACAAACTTTGAATCACAATAGACATCAGGGCGGATGGATCTAGAAAATAACATCTCAGGTGACATTTTGCATTATTCATTTTTAAACATCCCGGCGACTTTAATGTGTTATCATTTTTGTGGTTGGACGGAATTTCAAGTTTACAGAAAGATTTCAGTATACCAATCTACTTTTCTGGTTATTCATGAATTGACTTTCTGTATGAATAATGAAAATCGTTTACGTAAATCTGTGTATCGAGATTTCTAAAATATAGTAATTTTTTCAGAATCAAACCCAGCTTCTTTGAAATTGCACGAATTAATGTTGCAAAAAAAAACCAGGTCGAAAACGTGCATCCATCGAGCTCATTCAGATAATTCATCGTTACATTTTACTGATGGTCAAGAAAATCATCACAATGTCTTCAGGTAATTTTCTCAAATACCTGTCATTTGAGCTCGCACTTCAGTACAATTAATTATAATATCAAATTCAAATGGCTGCATCAGTGTTGCAAGTCCATTTTTTCCTCTAGTTTCTACAATATTTCACATGATGGGATTCCATAAATAATGTCGCATAATTATGAACATACAAAAAATGACAGACCGATGGACGACCTTCGCGATGCTGAGTGTTTTGCAAGGTAGTCACATAATTATTTTTTTTTTTTTTTTTTAGTAATATATTTGAGACGATATTCATTGTTGTGAAATCGAGGGAAATTAGCCGCAATGAGAATAGAAAAAAAAAGAGTCAACCAGACCGATTATACCTTATCGGAAAAAAAGAAATATGTTGTATACATTTAGCATTAATATTAAATTAATGATACACATTTTTAGATAAACCAACAAATGAAAAATTGTTGAATTAAATTTCGCCAAATTTATGACTTATATATGTCATAATATATATAGTATAATTAGTTCTATAAATGGCAGTTTATTTAGTAAATACATGGTAATATATAATGCACATATACGGCATTTGTATGAAATCAAAGTTGCATCTATGCATTGAGTTTTTTTTGTCTACAATGTTGAACATTATCAGTTAACTTCTAAGCGGGAGAGGCTGACTCGTGTTTACAGCAACGCACAAATATTTTAATGCGAAGGCTTGCCGGCAAAACTTAACGCCTTTCAATTTACAATCCGTTATACAATCCACAACTATTGGCCATTATTTAATAATGATGTAATTTCTCGTTTCAAGTTCACCCGACTGTTTTAGAGTTCACAAGACATTCAGCAATTTTGAACCGAAACCACCTCGTTCCGTTATATTTTTCATTCGACTGGAAATACGTAAATCTTTCTTTCACAACTTCGAAGGTCTTGATTTCAACGTGGCATGATTGTCCTGTTTCGACTTTGACTTGACGCAACAAAAATTTGAGTAAGAAAATGAAAAACAGGATGAGTTGAAAAACACCATTTGAAAATAAAAAGGTCCGCTTAACAAGCGCGGAACAATTTCCGCTTGCTGTTCTCTGGCGTTTGAAAAGCATTTGAACCTGAGGCTATCGTCGGCCGGAGAGAACAATGGTGTTTTGAAGTAATCACAGCTTACCTTGTTGATTTAATGCACTCCACAATTACACATCTCGAGACGCTGATTCAACTGTCCAAATGTTGCCGAGCTGAAATTAGAAACAATCACAGATAATGAATGATGTAATTATACCGTGAATTATAGAAAATGTTCCTAAATTTTTTGTTCTAACAGTCTCAAATAAATCCGATTCCGCTGAAACTTCTTTCTTTTTTTTATCGCGTTTAAATAGCGTGTAATGTGTATTTATCGCAGTCATTGTAATTGCCCGTTTCGAAATGTGCACAAAAAATAGGTCTCGCGGATACCGTGTGAAAAGTAATGCTCAAAATTTAACATCTGTTTATCCATAAATCACTTAACCTAGTGTTTAAACAAACCCATAACGAGAAAGAAAAAACACCTTCATACCAGATTTCAAAAAACTCGAAACAAAACAATTTGTTTGTTCTTATCAGTCTACCAATTTATATCGAATTTTTGAATTCTCAGTGCGATCCAATCAGCGGCTAATAAATCGTTGGCATTAAAAAAAACCCGAATGCAATAAATAATAACATTTCGATTAACAAAATGATCAATTGATTAGCGAGGCTGTAATCTATGAACAACAGTGATCGAAAGCGAGCGGTCCAAATGAATGAATCTCGCTTGCGGATTGCATAACACAATTGCCCGCTCTCTGGTTCAAGACAAATCTCGCGTGCGCAAATAAGAATAAGCGCGGTTACGAGCGAAGCGCGTTGGCGAATATGCGAGCACACGTTCGGATCTCCTATATGGTGATTGGCTGGGCGCCCGAGTTTCGCAAACCCGTAATGACTGGCGGACAACTGTGCCTGTACTTGTGCATGCCTGTGAGTCTGGCTTAGTTGACTTTTCTCGTGTGTAAATGCAGCCAAACTGCCAACAGTGAAAGTATCCGGCTTTGGTGTATACCTTTCGCCACCCACACTCACACAGACATGAGAATTCGCGCGCACAAAATCGCGAGTGCCCAATCGCCCTTTCGCACGTTAATTATAATCAAATCAATGCCCCATTGTGAGCCTATCTACTCGCCCTGCAACAATCGCCACAAATCGTTTTCCGAAGCTTGTTCGCCAAACTTTATCCGGTCCTCTGATCGCACCTTTTGAACGCAAAATTGTCTGACGTTCAGCTTTTTCGGATCGGACAAATTTGATAACGCTCGAGGGTTGACGTTAATGAGACGTACGGATCATGCAAAGACAATCTCCAATAAAAGATTTTTGGACAACTTTCAATCGATCTGAAATGTATTGACAATTTTTTTTTGTCACAATTGAAAAGTTCAACTTTGGTTTATGGCCGATTGAATTATTGAGATCGTGATGAATTGTTCGCGTGTATTGATTTTAATGTGTGTTTTGTGTTGGCTGCAAACCATTGTCCGATAAGATTTCACGTAATAAAGTACGTTTGCACGTTACACTGTTTCACAATTACTATTGGCTCGTGTGTCGGGGAAAAAAATAATAGCAAAATCTATCGAAAGTGCTTTGTTGAATAAGCCCCCAACCGATTTGTACAACCGATAAAAACTTACATCTTATCACAAAAATTTGAATGAAATGTTCATCTTGAAAAACGAAAAATCGCCTCGTTGAGCGACTAATTGGAATTCATATTTGATAGAAACATTTCCACGTAATTGGCCAATGAAATTAAAATTCAAAAGCACCAACTTTGTTTACACTTGTTGGAACAAATAAAAATCGACAGATTGATTTGGTATCAATTACGTGTATCCTCGCGTGTATTCCGAAACTCGGCATTCACCGATCGGTATAACTCTCAGCTTCGAAAAGCCGAGAGCACCAGTTCGAGTTCCTTCATTCCATTCAGTCACGTTATAATTGGTTCGTACTATTAGTTCTGTCTCTCACACGAGACAGAGTCGGCAGAAGTGAAACGATTCCATGTCCCGATCATCGACAGAAGACAGGCACCTGAGAACGTTTAATAAACATCCCAATATCGTCGAGAAAGTAATCGGCCAATTAAAAACCGAGAGAGGAAACAGAAAAAAAGCTTAGAGTTTCTATACTCGATTCTTATATAGAGGTTTTCTTTTTATTTTTTTTTTTTTATTTCGTAGACCGCGATTTTCGCACTTAAAATCCGAGATTGCGTTTGGTTTTCAATATTCATGTTTGAGGGTTGCACAATCAATTGCACTGCACGCTAAATAGCCTGAGACACGATTGAATACGCGATTTTTAAGGAGGTGGATGGCAAAAAGGCAGTATTGCACAGTCGCGGCTGTAATTAATGCGCCGAATGAATCCGTAAGCGTGAAATTGAGTGGTGACTCGTATGCGTGTAGCACATTGTAAATGCGATCCGAGCTAGTCGTTAATGCGTTAATTAGTTCATTAGTTGGGTCTAAAGCAGCGCGATTGTTCGCAATCCTTGACTCAGTGCGCGAGATTTAACTAATTATTGAAACTCGTGGATTGCGATAAATCACGCTCGCGAACTGCTTTATTTGTAGGGTGTGCATTCTGTATTCTCAGTTTGTTAAGGAAATAGAACAACATAGAATCCACCAGACCACAATATTCCCTGCAAAACAACAGTGCAAATTTTATAGCGGTATGAGAGGTTAGTTTGTTTACAAAAACAAATCTAAGATCA
>JAAMPD010001140.1:0-29007 GCA_025266255.1 Trissolcus basalis | reverse complement strand
CGAATGACTGTCATTAACCTGTTGTCATTACTAAAAAAAACAACAACCATCAAAAAGTCACAAAAAATTTCTAAATTTTTTATAAACAAACAAATTCCTAACTTAAAAATAAAAACATAACCTAAAATTCAAACCAGATAGTTTTATAATTTTAGTTTGAAAAATAGTAAACAATTTTTGTTGGCAGTGTTTTATTCAGTTTTTAAAAAGTAATTAAAGTGTGGTGACATTTTGAATCTCGTCTTTGACAAGTTTCACAACAATGGGTCGGGGACGTAACCTAAAAAAGGCTTTTGTGGATCGGACCCTCCTCCTTACCGTCTCCTTGGAAATCTTAATTCCGCGAGGCGGTTTTGTTGGCGCCGCGTAAGACATTTTGAGGGTCGCGGTTTTTCCGACGCCTTTTTTTCTGATAAAAAAAATCCAGTTACGTGGTCTGATGAGAAAATAAACGTCCAAGAAAGAATCACCACTGTACTACATTGACAGCCAGTATTGCCAACATCGTCACTAAAACGTCAAAATGTAAACAAAAACGTTTTTGAATAAAAAATGCACGAAAAAATAAAAAATCGATTTTTTAAACGTGGTTATTCCGAAAACAAAAACCCAAAAGTCAAAAGGGTCATTAGGAAAAACATTGTGAAAAATGTTTATTTAGATAAAATGAAATTTTCAAGGTCATACAAATATAAACATCTTGAAAAAATATTAAAAAAGGATACATTTTGACATTGCTTGATATACAAAAAATGTCAAGGTCAAAAAGGACGTACATAAAAACATGTTGAAAATGATTTGCTTTGATAATAATAAAATAAAATTCCCAAGGTCATAAAAATATAAACAATGAGTTTAAATTATTTAAATATTATTGAAAATTTTTTTAAATTATGAAGGTCAAAGTAAAGACAGGTTAAAGTAATAAATTTGGATACAAAAAATGATTTCTTGCTGTATTTTGGAACATTTAATATATTTTTGAAAATTGAACATTTTGGAACTGTCAAAAAATTGTTCGATTAACAAAACAAAAACCTGACTGGCTCTGTTTGGCCCAGTTTCCATAGTTACAAAAACTTTTTGGCTCCGGACATTTCGGAATGAGCGATCAAAATTTCGGTTACAAAATTGATATGAGTTGAAAAGGAAAAAGTAAAAGAGTTTTAAAAAAAGAGACACCTCAAATTACATTGTTTGGCCTGTTCAAAATTCCCGGTTTGATAATCACGTCTGCAAAATGGTAAGAGGAATTTTTCAATTTCGTCAGCCGTCAATCACAAATGCAAATGTCCATTCTGCGAACTTTCCATTTCAGATTTTTAACAGACATAGAAACAAAATATTAATTGTTTCTTTTCCTTATTGTTTTACAAAAAATACACAACATCCAACAAACATAAATATTAATCTCATGAAAATTAAGAAATTAAAAAGTAAAATTACAATCAAACAGTTTTTCTTAGGGGCGTCGACGTTTTTTTGTCTAATTCAAATTATTTTTAGCGTGAATGTATTTCAATTCACGTCGGCCAAGCTGGTGTCCAGATCGGAAATTCATGTTGGGAATTGTTTTGTCTGGAACACGGGATTCAACCTGACGGAACTGTGCCGTCGGAAAAAACCAACGAGTGTTACAACTCGTTTTTTCACGAGACCCTGAGTGGCAAAATGGTTCCGAATGCTGTGATGATGGACTTGGAACCAACCGTGATCGGTAATGCGCTCCAAAAATAATTTCCTAAAAAACCACTTTCCATATCAATTTCAATCACAAAAAATCCATTTAAGTTAATTTTTATCAATTCTGTTCAATATTTCATTTCTTTGTTAAGAAAATTTAAAAAAAAATTAAATAAAAATTTAGATGAGGTTCGAACTGGCAGTTACCGAAACCTTTTCCACCCGGAACAGCTGATAAGCGGCAAGGAAGACGCGGCAAACAATTTCGCCAGGGGTTACTACACGATCGGTCGAGAAATCATCAAACTGGTAAACGACCGGATCCGCAAGATCGCCGAGATGTGCAGTGGCCTGCAGGGTTTTTTCATTTTCCATTCCTGCGGCGGCGGCACTGGTTCAGGATTTGCTTCCTTGTTGATGGACTGTCTCTACAACAACTTTTCTAGGAAGAGCAAACTCGAGTTTGCAGTTTATCCTTCGCCAAAAGTACATATCATCTACTTTTACAGCCTAAACACTATAAAAACCATTTCCAACTGATATTTTAAGATCAAGTTGGTCTCAAGGTCATGAAAAATCATATTACAAGGTCACTTGAAATAAAAACAAACACAACTTATACTAAAATACTTTTTTGTACAAATAATGTTCTTAGAACAATTTGGGGTTGAGGTTATTAAAGGTCATATTTAGGGTCACTAAAATAAAATAAGCAATTTCAATTTGAATGTTGTTTGTTTTGGGGTGTAAACAATGTTTCAAGGGCAATTTGGGGGCCGAGGTTATTGAAGGTCATAATTCAAGGTCATTAAAAATGAGGACAAAAAATATCAATTTGATATTGTTTGTTTTGGGTATAAACAGTGTTTCAAGAGCAAGTTGGGGCCGAGGTAATTAAAGGTCAGAATTCAAAGTCACTAAAAATAAGAGCAACCATAATTTCAATTTAAAAAATGTTTGTTTTGGTACCAAAAATCCTTTCAATGTAAATTTGGGATCGAAGGTCATACCACAAGGTCACAAAACAAACATGATCAAAATTTGAAACATGTTTGTTTAGATCTTTGAAGGTCAAGAGACCCTTAAAGGTCATTCGAATGTAAAGTAAATAAACAGGATGAAACCTTCAAGGTCGTTTGAAGTTCATTAGAGTACAAAATTATGACAAACAAAAGTAATAGCAAAGAATGAAAGAAGGCGAGATTTAAAAGGGCGAAAATGTCAACAGGTTTCGACGGCGGTAGTTGAGCCCTACAACGCGCTATTGGCGACGCACAAAAGTTTGGAAACTTCGGAGTGCGCGTTCATGGTGGACAACGAGGCGATCTACGACATCTGTCACAGGAAGTTGGGGGTGGAGCGACCGACGTACGCGAATCTGAACCGGCTGATCAGTCAGGTGGTGTCGTCGGTGACAGCGTCGTTGCGTTTCGACGGCGCGTTGAACGTCGACCTGACGGAGTTCCAGACGAACCTGGTGCCCTACCCGCGAATCCACTTCCCCTTGGCGTCGTTCGCGCCGATCATCACGTCGGACATGGCGAACCACGAGGCCATATCGGTCGCGGAGATCACGTACGACTGTTTCCAGCCGTTCAACCAGATGGTCAAGATCAACCCCAACAACGGCAAGTACATGGCCTGCTGTATGCTGTACCGCGGTGATGTCGTTCCGAAGGACGTGAACGCGGCCATCGCGTCAATAAAGAACAGGGGCCAGGTTTCGTTTGTCGACTGGTGTCCCACTGGGTTCAAAGTTGGTATCAATTCCCAGCCTCCCACCATGGTTCCTGGTGGTGACCTTGCCAAGGTGATTCTTTTTTGGTTTCATTTTCAAATTGTCAAGTTTTGTTAACTTCTTTTAAGTTCGATGTATCGAGTGAAGTTTGTTTTATTTCGAATCAAGTTTCATACTGAATCAAGTTCATATGAATCAAGTTCGTATGAATGAAGTTTGATATATCGAATCAAGTTCGTATAAATAAAGTTCTATACTGAATGAAGTTCGTATGAATGAAGTTTGATACATCAAATGAAGTTTGTATAAATGAGGTTTGATATATCGAATGAAGTTCGTATGAATAAAGTTTGATATATCGAATGAAGTTCGTGTGAATGAAGTTTGATATATCGAATGAAGTTCGTATAAATAAAGTTGTATACTGAATGAAGTTCGTATGAATGAAGTTTGATATACTGAATATATAAGTATAAATGAGGTTTGATATATTAAATGAAATTCATATGAATGAAGTTTGATTTATCGAATGAAGTTCGTATGAATACAGTTCGATATATTGAATGAAGTTGGTGTGAATGACGGGTTCAGTTTTCCAATATATAAAGTTTGGTACTTTAACTGAAGTTCGAAGTATCGAATGAAGTATTTATATTCGGAATGAAGTTTAATATACTAAATGAAATTTAATATTTAAAATGAACTCCATTGTAATAGATAAAGTTTGATATCTTAAATGAAGTTCGAGTTATCGATGAAATTTCATATATTTAATGAACTTTGAACTTTAAAAATTCAAGTTCGAGATACTTGGTAAAGTTTGATCTACTGGCGATGTTTGATATGATATATCGAATGAAGTTTAAAGTACCGAGTTAATTTCGATGCAATAAGAACACATTTTTATATCGAGTGAAGTTTGAAGTACCCATTAAAGATCGTTGTACTGAGTGGAGTTTAATGTATTGAATGGAGTTTGATATATTAAGTGCACTTTGAAAAAACTCAGGGAAGTTTTATATATTAAATGAAGTACGATATTTCGAGTGTAGTTTCTTGTACTGAGAAAAGTTTAATGTACTGAGTGAAGTTTATATTCATCGGACAAAGATATATTTGATGAAGTTTGATATATCAAATGAAGTCAGGTGTAATCAAGTGACATTCACTATATCAACCGAAGTTTCATGTGACGATTGTATTTTAATATACCTGGTGAAGTTTGATATATTAAATGAAGTTTGATATATCACATAAACTTTTATATTTTGAGTGACGTTAGAACTTTTAGTAAAGTTCGTAAAATAATAGTAACTTTTGTTCGTAAAGGGAAACTTGGTGTACTAATGAAGTTCGATATATCAACATTTTATTTCTGTCAAGTTTTATGTATTAAAATGAAAGTTAGATATCTCGAACAACTCGAAATGTTTCGTCTGATGGAGTTTGTTTGCCAAATTTTTTTTCAGATCTCCAGAGCAGTTTTGATGCTCTCGAATACAACATCGATGAAAGATCTCTGGTCGAGACTGGATCACAAGTTTGATCTGATGTTCCGAAAACGGGCGTTCGTCCACTGGTACACGGCCGAGCAGATGAACGAGTACGAGTTTTCAGAGGCCCGAGAGAACATGGCAGCGCTCGAGCGCGACTACGACGAAATCGCCTTGGACTCTCTGAGCGCCGCAGAGGACGACGATTATTGAAAAATAATAGAAAATGAAAATAGGACAGAAGAAACTCAAAAAAAGGAAAAAAATCAAAACCTCTACCCCACACAAGATATTCGATGATAAATTCCTGGTTTTGGTCAAAAGTGTTGTCTTTTTGATAGTAAAACGAGGTGCTTAGTAGCAAAATACAAAAAAATTGATAAAAATCGGAAAAAAACGACAAAATGTAAAAAATCGTATGAAAAATAAGAACGGAGTCCTGGTTTTGTCGGAGTCGAGCACAGATCGACGGCGGTAATGGCACGTCATAATTTTTTTAACTTAATTTCATTTTATTGCGCGCGTACAAAATCTATCATGAAATTTTGTCTTGGCCTCTAATTTCGTGTATCCAAAACGTTATCTCTTTTCTGTGATTGTATTTTTTGTTTGTCATTATCGTTTAGTAATTTTTCTTATATCTCGTTTTAAAAAAATTCTTTTACCTTTTGGTTTCTTTCGGATTTTCTATCCAGGTTGCGAGTCTAGATTAATAATCCTCGTGGGAATTGTCGTTCGACCATGCAAGCAAAAACTCGACTTTCGGTACAATCAAACGAGGAGGATGGCGCGCATTTCCTCATCGGTTTGCGCTCGACTCAAAAACCAGCGCACAAAGTGTAAAACAAAAATGTTGTACTAATAAACAAAGGTGCACTGTGATTCGGTGACGTTTTATTTACAATGAAAAAACATTCTTTACATTCAATAAAAATGGGACATCCTTGTGACGCTGTCTTTTCAAAAACTTTTGTTAATTTTTTCTTTTTCTCATTCGCTTGTTCTCACCCGCGTGATATAATAATAAATACACCCAATCCACCCCGTCGAAGCGAAACAAGTGGAAAATTTTAAAGAGCTAATAAATACGTCCGCACTGTCAGAAATAAGAGACTTTAACCGTTGACGAAAGGTTGAGACATAAGTTTTCGAGTTAAAACTATTTATTTGTTGAAATTGGGGCTTGTTCGATGACGCGCAAAGATTCAATGTCGATTTGAAGAAGAAAAATTAATCAATATCATGATCGCAGAGCCGCGGCATCGCGAGAGTCATCTTGCGGCCGAGGTCTCGCGGCTCACAGGAAGTAGTCCGCTTGTGGCTTTTTGCTGGGGATGCCGCGACTTTCTTGAGGCGCCGCCTGGAATATCGTGAAGTCCCTTTGTAGGTGCTCGTTCAGTTCCAAAATCGCTGCCACATTACCACACCTGAAACAAATTCGCCAGTTTCAAATATCGGTCCTTTCATTTCGTTTGAAATTATTTTTGGGTTTTAACGACGTTGATTTGGTACCTATAGCAATAATTAGGAGCCGACCAGACGGTCAAAACAGTCTCTTTGAAATGCCACTTGTAACCTTCCATGACGAGCTGATGCGCTCGACAAATCATGTCAATACCATTGGCGGAATTAAATTGCTCGACGACGTCGCTGCCAAAAAGGTATCCCGCCCCTCTGGGCGAAACTCCCCAGCCTTGCGTTTCTTCTGGATCGGACCAGAGCAAATCGCACATCGGACCGTCGTGAGGAACCTAAAAGAAACACACAATACATCAATCAAATTGCATTATTGAAAGGTGAAGTTGATTTTTTTAAACAAATATGATCAGAAAAATATAAATATGTAAATTAAAATTTGTATTTGCACATATATTTATATCTGTGGATTTTAGTAAGTATTAGGTAGTACATTTTAATTTTTACATTTTACTAGATCGATTTTTCAAAATGTCTATTCTAATATTATCAATTCTGTTTCACAAACTCGAATATTTAGTATGATATTATGATAAATTTAAAAATTCAAGTCTGTAAAACAAAAATATCAGTAACAGAGTGAGAATTTTTGATAAAATTGCTAATAGATTTACTAAAAATCAAAAACACCAAAGTGTTTACCTAATTATTATCAAAAGCCACAGATATATACTATTATTTATGTATTTTTATATAAATTCAGCTGAATTTATTTTTAATCATGAGAAAATAATTATAATAAGATAAAAACCTCTTGTTTTCTGTCTATGGTTCGAATTTGATCCAGTGTTTGTATACTCGGCGAGAGTCCACCATGGACACAAAATATCTTTCCGTCAATGATCGCAGAAAGAGAGAGGTAATCAAAAATTTCTGTGCAGTAACGCCAAACGGTGTTGCTGCCGTATTTGCGTATGCATTCGTCATAAAATCCGTACACTTGTGTGATCTGTCGAGACTCGTGGTTGCCTCGGATTAATGTGATTCTATCTGGATATCTCACCTAAAACAACCATCCAATTAATTCCAACACGAAAATCACCGTCCCAAGTTTTTATTTACTTTTGTTACTAAATCAAAACTTTCTCCGTTACTTTTTCAACAAATTCGCTTATTTTTTTCCACAACTTTATTTTATTGAAATTTCGCACAAAGACAAAAAATGAACTATTTTTATAGTCATATTTTCTTGGCATTTTACTTTGAGTGCTAAAAGTAGCAGAAACGTTTCCACGCTGTAAAATCCTCGGTCGACAAAGTCGCCCATAAACAAATAGTTTGTCTCTGGAACATCGCCACCGACTTTAAAAAGTTCCTTCAAGTCGTAAAATTGTCCGTGTATGTCTCCGCAAACCTACAAACAAAAGAAAATTCTCAGTCCCACCTTCCATCAAACAAAACCAAACCAAACATAAAAAAACAACAATTCATTTGTTTACCTTTCGCAAACAAAATTATTCATATTTACAAACAAAAACTTACTTTAAACAAAACGTGAGTTTTTGTTTGTAAACAAAACGAAACATTTCAACTTTGAACATTTGAAAGTTGAAATTTTGCAAACGAATTTAGATAGATTTAAAAACTGTAAACACAATGATACAATTTGAAAAAAGGGAAGGGATGGAGTGGGAAATTGATAAAAAAAAAGAAGAAAAAAATCTTACAGTGACTGGCGAGTCGACGCGCTGCACGTTGCTTTCTTCTATGAGGATCTCCCTGGCCTTGGCGCATAGTGCCTTGACCTCAGCTTCCTTGATGATCTCGCACTTTTTGAGCTGCTCGATTTGCCGATCCAAGTTGCTGGACTCGGCCATTGTTGCGTCCGCCGAACTCGGTTAGCCGATTGAAAGCTTTGGCTCGGCCAAGGCGCGCGTACTTGACCGTTATCGTCACTTTGAGGTTAACTCCGCGACGACGACCGAGTTTGCTCCAGCACCGCGTCGGCCTTTTGGCGGGGTTTTCGAAGATCCAGTTTTTGAGGTTAGGTTCGCCTGGTCGGAGGCTCGCGTTCACTCCCGTTGTCACGACCACTTTTGTCACGCGCGATTCCCGGTTCTCGGCCGGCTGTTTTGAGGTTATGTCGTGAACTTGCTTTGGTACCCTGGCTCGAGGGTGGTTTCACTGGCGGAGCTCGCTATTGTCCAGTACGGCGACTCCGAAGAATCGCTACATAACACTCGTCAGGGGGAAGGCGGGGGGTGTGAACGTAACCGGCGCGACAGTGCTGCCAACTAGCAGATTGTTTGTTTTTTAAATCTCAAATTCAAATGCTTTTAAAATTGAACTTAAATTGGATTTAAATTGTGTATAAATAGGAAATATATAACAACAAGGGTGACATTCAATTTGCAAAATGAAAACAACATCAAGGTCAACTATTTTTTAATAAGCTCTTATCTTACAAAATTAAGTAACAAAATTTACATCCCCCAAATATCACATGATTCTTGTACATATAATTACAGCACTTGTAACTTAATCACAACCTAAACAACAGGCTGCACAAAATTATGAAAAGTTTGCAACATTTTTTTCACACAAAATCTTTGAAAACAACAGTTTGCAACATTGATTTTGGACATAACCTCTTTTTGGCAGTTTTATTACTTTGCATAATTTCATGCAACGGTTATTAAGATTGGTAATTGTTTTTAAATGTTGAACAACAGACAAAAAAAACAAATTCTTTTGTGTGTGTGTGTGTGTGTTTTTTTAGATTTTACAGAGCAGCTGCCAGAGGAGAGTCCGGTTCCAGCTTGTAGTCTAGGATGTTGAGTTTGTCCTGGTGTTTCTGTCGGTGGGCAGTAAGGCTCGCCTTCTGGGAGAAGCTCTTTTGGCAGATGTCGCACGCGTAAGGTTTTTCCCCGGAATGGATCCTTTTGTGCCTGATGATGTGGCTGCGATGGTGAAAGCCTTTTCCACAGAATCTGCAGACGTAGGGCCTCTCGTTTGTGTGCGTCCTGCAGTGGGTCTTGAGGTCGAATTTTTTGAAGAATGATTTTCCACAGTCTGGACAAACGTGGTTCCTCTCCTTTAGATGGTCCCTTTTTACGTGAACCTGTTAAAAAAACCATTCAATATTCAAAATGGCCGTTTTTCTTCAGATTTTTAAATGTAAACGAATACAAGATGGCGGATAAAGGTCTGTTTTCATGTAATGTGACATGAAATGGCGGACAGAAAATTGTTTTCATGAAATATAATACGAAATGGTGGAATGTTTTATAGGTTTTGATTTACTATACAAATGATGGACAAGGCTACTACGAAATGGGAAGAAAAAACCTGTGAAAAGGAAAATTGAAACCTGTTTTCATCGAGCATAAAACAAGATGGCGGACAAAGGTGAGTTTTCATGAAATGTAACACAAAATGGCAGGTTTTAAATGCAACACAAAATGGAGGACAAGATGTTTTCTCACATTCAATTGTGACAACGTAGAGTAGACTTTCGGGCAGATATCACAGACGAAGGTTTGTTTGTCCTCATTCCTGTGGCAGTTGGCAATATGTTTGTTGAGGGTCGACTTCCAGGCGAAGGTCATCTCGCATTCCTTGCACTTGAAATTCTGTTGTTCTGAAAAGTGGGTTCCGATATGCTGCTTGAAGTTATACCCTGTTGAATAAGATTTATTACAAACGTCGCAGTGGAACTTCTTCTCTTTCTTCTTCTCGTCCTTCGTCTGGGGTTTGTCTTCCTCAGTCTTCTCCTTGGTCTTTTCGAGCTCCTCCTTCTTTTTAACATTGTCTATCACACAGATCAGGAAGTCCAAGGTATTGCTCTCCATGTGACCATTGTTCTTTGAGATCTTCAGCTGGTCCATCTCAGGATTGAGGTTATCTTGAGCCAACAGGTCTTCTGGTCTGGAATGGTCGTCGACCAGATTAAAGAACTCGTCAGTAGGTGGAGCTAGTCTCTCAGGTTGGTCAAACTCCAGAAGCTGTTCCGCATAATTCTCATGCTGGAGGGACTCAAATGCCGAACCCTCGTACGAATTGCTTTTGAAGAACTCGAACTCCTGGAGGACTTGGCGGTTCTGGAAACTGCTCTCGTCGATAAAATCCTTTTCGAAGTTGATGGCATCTTCGATCTCTTTCTCCGGGTTTTTGGACTTGGACAGTTCTTCTCTGCTAGACTGTCCATGATCAGCTCGTAGAACTGCTGACCGTTGTCGATCTGGACTAACCTCATGGCATTGGACTCGAACGGTTCTATCTCGTCCTGAGAAGACATCCTGGGCAAGAAGTGGATGACATCTGGATCGTCAGTACTGGTTTCTCTTAGCGATGGAAAGGTATCGCTCTCCTAAAACCAGATATAGTTTTAGATATCCGTAGAACAATGGTAGTTCAAACTTTGAGGTAATGTTCTATTCGAAATTACCTGGAAAGTCAAAGGCATCTCAAGGGAATTGATGTTCCCCACGAGTTCCAACACTTGTTCCTCTGGTAGACGCATTCCTACATCATCCATCTTCTCTAGGCTGATCTGTTCCAACTGCAAAGAAAATTCTAACCTCCATTACTCATCTTCATGAAGTTCTAACTGGTTTAGTATGAAAATCGTGACCTGTTCGGAGGTTATGCACATGGTACTTTCCAACCCCTTCTCCTGTCCCATTAAGGAAGAGTAAGGTAGATCTGAAATGTTGTCGCATTCCTCAATGAAATTTTCGTTTGACTTCTGGGCAAGGATGTCAATCTGACTGAAGTAGTTGTCGGAATCCACTTCCTTAACTAAGGACTCGTAGACAGATTCTTCAATGGTGGAAGGCTCCTTCGTTTCCTCGACATTCTATAAAAAAACCAATCTTGTAGGACTCTAAAAATGTTACATTATGGATAAATTTGACATGGATTAGCATGGATACCTTGCTTTCAACCTTATTTTCCAACAACTTTCCATCGTTCGAATGTTCTTTCTCGTGCTGCCTCAGCAGGAGGATAAACTTGAAACTCTCACCGCAAATTTTGCAGTAGTGCTTACGTTTGATAATTCGCTGCTTTTGGACGGGTTTCTCCTCCAATTCTAGTTGCTGAAAACCCAATTTCTTGAAACTCTTCCATCTTTTAAATATTGTCGAATATCTAACCATCATGTATATTAGAATTTGGATTTACCTTATTAGAACTAGAATTCACATTTGTATTATCGTTTTGGTCCCCCTTCAGAGCCTTTTCGTGAATTCTTTTGTGTCGTACCAAGGAACTTATCTGAGTAAACCTCTTCCCACAAACTGTACACGGGTAAGGTTTGATGCCTAAAATTTGTATTCATCAATATCATGTTTTCTTATCAAACTCAATGACTATCACTATTTTTTTAATATTAACCTGCATGAGTGCGACAATGTCTTATGAGATTAGAGACATGGTTGAATTTTCGTCCACAGACTTCGCAAATACAAACGTTTGTTCCCAAATGTATGTTTAGATGAGTCCTGAGGTCTGTTTTGCGGAAGAAACCTTTTTCACAGATCTGGCAGATGTGCGACTTTTCACCGAGGTGCACGCTACGCTGATGATAATCTAGCTGGGATGCCCGGTCAAATTCCAAGCTGCATTCTTGGCACTTGAAAGGCCTGATCACGTTGTGACAAGTATTCTCGTGCATCCTCAGCCGGGACAGCGAGTTGAACTTGACGTTCGAGTTTGGACACTGTACACAACTCCATAAAACCTCTCCTGTGTGGATTCGTAGATGGCCGTAGAACTGCTTTTCCTCAGAGAAATGTACTCCGCAGATGATGCAGACGAAATCTCTGTCGTCTGCCTTTTTAGATTCTGGATTCATGGTGATCTGCACAAAATTTAAGAATGTGAGTATTCTTAAATTTAAATGTTCAATTAAAATATATAATCTAAACATTGAAATTTAAATTATATATTTTTTGCTCATTTCTTTGAGGGAAATGAACTGTCAATCTAAACAGTCTGAACTGTCAACACTGACTGTAAGAACAATATTCTAATATCAGGTTAAAATCCATTGTCAACTAAAAAGTTATGAACTGTAAAATTCGGTAAAACAAAACTTTTCAGTTGACTGTTTAGAATATTGTTTAAACAGTTCATTTTTCTCAGCGTGTTAGTTACTTATATTCTAACTATTTTAGGTTATAGTTATAGGGTTAGTAAATTTATCAACAAAGAGGTCTGAAAATTGAATTAAATATTAATTTAATATAAATAATTAATTTATTACTTCAGACATCTTTGTTAATTTGAATTACGAACTAAATTTTTCGTCTATTTTTTTAAAATTTTAATTCTTAAAATACTTCAAAAAGTAATATTTTCTTTTACCAAAATAGTTGTGATACGATCCTTCGAACCAGACTCGTCAACAAGAATTTTCAAATCAATTCCAACATTGTTGTTTGCGAACTTTTAGTTCTCCAACTTTATCATTATTCAACTTTCTGTCGATTGTTCAATTCTCCGAATTTTGTTCCGTTCATTTTTATTCCTTTGGATCCTCTGTTACTTTAAATTGTTAATAAAAATTTACTCTCAGAACTCCGTCTTTCTAAAATCTTTTGATCAATTGCACACCGTACATTTTTATTTACATGTTGGATCAGCTGTTTCGTGTCATCTGAAGCCCGTTTTCATCCACACTTTCTTGACAACTCTCTGGGCTCGATAATACTCCTCTTGTCTTGTGCTTGCTTTACAGCATCTCTATTGGTTTATCAGTTCCTTCAGTCGCACTTTTGACGGTGCATCCTTTTTCTAATTTTTGTTTTCGTACGATCAAAAGCACTTTCCACCACTCGACGAAGGTTATTGTTATTGTTTCTTGTAACTACGCTCAAGAATTTACAGGAGATTGGGCGATTCACTCCAACAAGAGCTGACCCGCCGCAGCGCCATCTTTGAAACGAGGCCAGAAGCTGATCGGCGGCAACATAAACAAAAACATTTGCTTTTTCCCCTCCTCTATTTTACTGTTCACAAAAATCTCTTCTCCCCCTCTACAATAATGCAACTCATCCTTCGTTCGACAACCTTGTCTTTCTATCCTCTTTTGTTTTGCAACTTTGTTTTTCCTTCGATAATTCCAATTTGTTTGCTTGACAATGTTCGACCGTTGAATTTCTGTATTGTTGTGTGTTTACTCGGACTGTCAACAACCGTTTTGACCTTCCCCCTGTTTTTTATTGTCAATTTTTTTTCTCCAACTCGCCAGAAAAACACGGCGAAAAAGTTGCCATCTGGTGGGAGCGCGAGGAAGACCGAGACAGTCGTGGTGGTTGGCTCGCCGCGACAGTCTGACCTGGAAGTGAAAAGCGATCGCTCGGTCGACTGTCACTGGTCGGAGGCTCGTGGAAACGTCGCTCGCAGACTTGGAGACTCGTGGCAAGCGATCCGCTCGCGGGCCTATGGTACCTTCGGCGCTCGGTTGAAAACAAAAGTCTCGGTTCCGTCGTTGGGTTTTCGGCCGAGCCACTGGTGGGGGCCGCGTGGCGACCAATGAGCCCGCGAAAAACAGTCCTGCGCGATGCGCGTGGCGCGCTGCGCCGCATAATCTTGCGTATCAGTGATCACTAGCCCATCAATCCAGCAGTGGGTACGTTGGTCGTGAAATAATCGCCCTTATTGGTGCGCGGCTGTCGCGTTAGCGCGTATTGCGCGACGACCCTGCTTCGAGTGCGACGTCCAAAGCGATGGCGAACCCGCGCAAATTCAGCGAGAAGATCGCGCTGCTCCAGCAGAGGCAGGCCGAGGAGACGGTCCGCTTCGAGGCGATCATGCGCGAGGTCACCAGCGTCACCAGCAAAGTAAGCGCCGACCCTTGCGTGGCCCCGGCCTCCCCGGGCCCCGCGGGGCCCCGACCCAACCAGGAAAATGTAAACAACGGCGCGGACGACGCGCGCCCTCTCTCTCTGTCTCTCTCTCTCTCCCTCGCCGCGTCCTCGTCCGACTCGCGGACCACGCGACGCAGCGCCATCTGCACATCTGCCCGCCATCACCCGACCGGACGGACCGCGGTGCCGTCGCCCGAGCGAACCCCTTTTTGTTTTGGTGTCACCCGGCAAGGTCACGCTGCCATCGCCAAAAGGCCTCCCCCGACGTCCGGCCAAGGTCGATTCGCACCCCCGACATCAGTTTTGTTTACCTCGTTTGTTGTCGCTTATCAACCCACACACCCCCTCCCCCCGTGCCTTTTGTTTTGGTTCTGAGAATTGTTGTGGTTGTGAGGACAAAGATGGCCGTTTGTTATTGTTTGTCGGTGTTTATGCTCGGCAGGAAATTCGACAACCTTTCTTTTTCCTTGAAAGCAAGTTGTCAAGTTCGCAACGCTGCTGTTTCCTATTTGTTGACAGTTTTTAAACGATTGGCTGTTTACAATGACCTTGACAAGTTTTAATGAACTTGGGAAATTGATTTTAAACATTGTTTACTTTTTTATTTCAAGGAGTTTACATTGTTTGGAAACATCTTTCGTGTTTATTTTTTGGGTTTGTTTGTTTGTTTCTTTTTCTTTTTTTTTTTTTGTTTACATCGGTTTTTTCTGTCCGTTTCTTTTGCATTTTTTCGTTGGCTTTCTTGCGACAAGGAAATTGTAGTTTTTGCTCGTATCTTTTTAATTTTCTAACTGAGATTTTAATCATGAAATCACGTTCAGGAAAGACTTTCGCTCGTTGGCTCGTGCACCTTTTTTTTATCTCAAATTAATTAATTTGAGTCATAATAGTCACACCCTAGCACTTTTTCATTGGAAGAAACTGAGTGTAAACCTCATTAATTTGAAATTCTACTCACTGTTGGGAATTAAGTTTCATATTTAATGACGAGGAAAAAGAATTTTCAAATTAAATTGCAATTGAGATATCAACGTTTCAGAAACGACGAAAAAGTTTAAAAAATCAACTGCCAAAGAACCGGGAAAAAATGTAAACAGTGACGGAAATTTAACGAAAAAAAGAAAATGTTGAAATGTTTCGAACGGATGTGAACAAAAGTTTGTTTACATTTTTCAGAAAAAAGTGGGTCGTGTTGTTTATTTTTCAAGATTGTTATTCACTTGGCCGTCAGATTTTTTTTTTTCGGTTACAAAATTCAAAGTTAAATCCAAACCTTTGATAAGAAAAAAACAAGACTGACCTTTTTAAGTCGAAATTCTATTAACTGAAAATATATTCAAATACAATGTCTTTTTTTTTCTCTGAATGGTTTCAAAATTCCGACAGAGACGTTTCATAACTTCATGAACCGTTAATCGATAAATACCGGAGTTATACTTTTATGTTTATGTATATTCCATGGCCATAAATTATCCGACATTTAAATTCTCATCCCGCCTTTTATACTGTTTTAAGGTGATTAATGAACATGCAAAACAAAAATGTTTCCCTAGAACCGATTGTTAAACAGTTTCGGATTATGTAAAAAGTTTGTAATTTTTCTTTGATCTCGTCGTTTTTGAAAAATTCGATCTACTTGGAAAACGATAAGGATAAAACAAGTTGTGAGAAAAAATTGTAACTTGAACGTTTTTGTGAAATTTAAGGAAACGAACTCACCTTTTGGAAATCCGACTTTCATCATAAACGTCCGATAATGATTACTGATAATGAAAATGGTAGGAAATTATCAGGTTTATCTTAACTTTATTGATAGTTTTTGACTTTCACATTCTAGGTGACTTTTTTTTCTATAAAATGAGTTAGCATATATACAAAAGAGAGACAGAAAGAGAGAGAGAGAGAGAGAGATAAAAAGAGAAACGAGAAAGAGAGAAGAAAAACAAAATCAATCTGAAAACCATTGTTTACATTTTCCAAAAATAATAACCCATTATTTTTCAACATCTTATTCATTTTTATTTATTTAGGTTATGGTTTTTTGTCTCCACCCCCTAATATTATGGAAACGACAAACAATATTTTTGAATATTAAAAAAAAATATTGTTTTCAAAATTATTTATTTCATCAAATTAATTAAATTTATTAATTGATTGTTATGGAAAAAATATGAGTTTCTATAACCCATTGCCGTTGATACCAAAAGCGTCCTCTACATAACCTCAAAATATACAACCCAATACAATGATTTTTCAACGGCAATGGGATAAGACTCATGAAATTTCTGTATTTTGTGATCGAAAGATCATTTTGTCTGGTTAATTTTGTTATCAAAATTGGCGCAATTTTGAAACAAAGATGGCGCTCGCCAACCGTCATCTGGACTACCAGATGGCGCCCCTTTCCAAATTTCTTTTCTCCCTACTTCATTTTTACCCTAGCGCCATCTGTAGCGTGGTTCCTTAACCAGCTGCCAGATGTCGCCCCGGGCGTTATTTTTCGAATCCTTTTTTGGTCCAATCAGCGCTATCTGGCGCTGGTTGGAGGGCGTTTTTTCTGTTGGTTTGTTGATGTTCACCAGCCCCATTTATGAGTTACTTTCGTAAATTATAGATGGCGCTGGTGATTAATTTTGGGACTTATTTATTCGTTCCTTTTCTGTTCGTTTCTTTGGTAGTTATTTTTTGTTCGGAATTTTTGGGGATTTTGTTAGAATTTTGGGTGAGTGCTATTGTGGTCTTCATAGGTGGCGCCAGGATCAGGGGCACCACTGTCAGTGAAGAGCGCAGGCGCAAGTCCTCCCCAGTCAAGCAGCAAGTACCTTCACATAAGCCTGGTTAACCAGTTCAAGGCGGGCTCGTTGCCCAACGTAAACAACAACGCGAATGGCAGCACCGTCGCAAAAGAATCATCCTCAAACTCCACAGCCATCCACTCGAACGACCTTAAGGTACTTCATCAGGTCCTTATGACCTCTGACCTCTCTACACCCCGTCGTTGTCTGCACTGTTTATTTTTTAATTTTGTGATGATTTTCGCGGGAAATCCATTCAGTTTTGAATTTATCCAAATGAATGATTTTCGTCACTAGATGGCGCCACACCAACAAACACCCAGTTTTTTTTTCAGTTTTGTCATTTTGGCGGGAAATTTGTTGAGTTTGGAAATTATGAATGAATTATATTTTCGATTTTGGTCACCAGGTGGCGCCACACCAACAAACACCCAGAATGTTTTTCGTTTTGTAAATGACCCTTGACCTCGTCACTCGATCGTTATCTGCACAGTTTTTGTTGACTGATTTTGGTCGCAAAGTTTTGGAATTCTTGTCAAAAAAATGTATCCTTTTTTGTTTCATTTGATTTTACACAAGTTGAGTTGGAATGAGAGTAGATGAAACTTTCAGTTTTTGTCACCAGGCGGCGCTCTATAAAATCGCGCCCTAGAATGTTTTTTGTTGTTTTGCAAACTTGACCTTCATTCACATTCATGTTGCATGGTTGTTTTTATTTGCTTCTGGTTTTTTTTTTATTTTGTAGTTTCAAATTTTTAATAGACTTTTAAATAATATTAAGAGACTAGCTGCGCCCTTTCTGGAATTTCCAGAAATCAAAGGGCGAATTAAGGTTGAAGTTAAAAAATAGATCGTTGACAATTGTCAAGTTTTTTTTTGTATAAACAAATTAACATACAACTAGATTATTATTAATTATTTTCTAAATTTTGAGGTTATGTTACAAAAGCACGAGCCAGTTTTGTTGAGTCGATCAGAAATGTTTCTATACGATGAACCACATCTGAAAAAATGATTAATTTATCATTATTGAAGACAAAAATTTTTTATAATAAATTAAATAAAATTTTTAGTGAAAATTAAGGTTATTACGTACTTCTGGACAGTTTTTCAAAATACATTGAGCAGCATTGTACATTCTTTCACAATTGTTTGCCCCAGCTGAAATTTGTAATTTCGTGATTAACAGAGGTAACATTTTTATTTCTAATTTAAAAAAAATGTTATATTCATATATTTAACTTACTCAAAGCTCCACATTTTTCCAAAACTTGTTGTGCTTTGTCTTGAATTTCATCTGGTACCACACTCAACATCATATCAGCGTCAATAGCACCGTCGTCAGTCAGCTGTTACAACAAAAAACAATAATTAGAAAAAAATTTTAACAAAATAATGAAAAAATTACAAAATTTCAAAATTTTTAAATATCAAAATATTTAAAATATGATGAATTTAATTATTAAATATAATAAACAATTTTGACTATTGTTTTGTTATTTTCATTTTATTTTTGCAACTGAAAATCGGAAAATTAAAAATCCAATAATTAAAACTGAAATTAAGATAATTAAATGGAAAAAAATAGCAAATTTAAGGCAAACCATTCCGAGTCGGGTTAACAAACAACTGATGTAACAGGTAATGTGCGAATCATTGGGAATGTTTCCCTCGCTAGCTTTTTCAATCATATCTGCGGAACAAAAACATGAATTGTCAATTATTTGTTTATTAATGTAAATTGTAAACTGCGAGTGAAGCCGTTTCACGAGATAAAATTTAATTTACCTTCTGTCGTGCCGTGCTCCTGCATGCACTGAGCTTTGTCCTCCTTTATCATTTCCATCATGTCATCGTCAATAAAATCCGGTCGCTGAAGCAAAATGAATCAAAAATAAATAACTCGCCCAGCTTCAAAGTGAACTTCTTTTCTAATTAAAAATTACGATTTTAATGCTTGCAAAATTGTTGATAAAGTATTGCAAAAAATTATCGGAATAATTATTTCAATAAATTACAACGCATTTTGTTTGTTTATAAATTGTTAATTAATGGTATTTCTTTTTATTCCGATAAACAATTATATTTACTAATAGCGAGTAAAAATATTGAACAAAGTATATATAAATATATTAATTTTAATTTATTAAAAAAATTTATCCATAAAATATATTTTAATAATCATAAAAAATATTTACAGATATATTTATTTATATAAATATATTTTTAATATTTAAAATTGTTTAAAAATATTTATAAAAACATATAAATATGAATGTTGATATATTTTTGTATAAATTTCTTTTTATAAAAAAATATTTATACAATAAATTTGAATAACAATTTTTTAAACTTGTAAGAACTATTTTGAATTTGTTTTTTACTTTTCGTGTGATACCTTGGCAATAACGAGGGTGGCCTGAATTACAGCGACACATACAATCGCGTTCAAAACCGCGCGCGACATTTTAAACATAAAAAAAAATATCAAATATCGTTTAACCCACTGTAACAAAACGTTTCAATTTGGCTTGCGGACTTGCGCGCGGTTTTATAAAACCCGACGAACGGGATGTGGGCGGGCTACAAACGTAGACATAATTTCATGCTTCTGGCCCAACTTGTGCCATGATCTGGCATTACTCGAACGCTGTTATTTTCACCTGAGCGACAGGAAACATTAGACGACTGCGATGCACGCGCGCACTTGACCTTCACCGCGTCCTTGACCATCCGGTAAACAATCTACGGTATTTTCCTTTTTTGTTTTTGTTCATGTAACAATGGTGTACATTCGAATATCAAAGTTTTCTCCAAATTTCGGTTTTAAAAACATCAAAAATGTTTCCTAAATAACTGAAAAACGTTTCATTAAAAAAGTAGAGTTTTGGCTCGGGGGATAAATTGGCCAACACTTTAAGGGCGAGTGTTCAAATCTTCATCCGATCTTTTTTTTTTTATAGTTTTTCAGATAGTTTAAAATTTTCTAAACAGAATAAAAAAATGTTTAATGAATAAATCATTGTTATTATCATTGAATCAAAGTATTTAAAATATTGAAATATAAAAACATCGTTTTGTTGTTTTTTTTTCTGTAAAAAGTGATAGTAAACGGATAGAAAAAAAATAGGTGAAAGGATAATTTGTCAATTTGGAGAAAATCAGAGACGAGTAAAAAAAAAGGTCTTATTGTCGAATAAAGCTTCCGATGGGATACCCAATTCCGTTCTTATATCGCACTTTGCGACGACACGGGGTCAATCGTTTCGCGGCAAAGCCGGTCTTATATTACCTGTTACATTAGCGCAGCGCGTTATATATCGTTAAAAGGAGCCATAAAAGTCAAAATTAGAAAAACGGCGGATCAAGTCAAGAAAATATCGCCGATGCGAAAGCTGCAATCAAAAAAATATATATGACTAAGAACGTTAACGGGAATCATATATCTGAGACGCAACATTATTTTAAACTAGTAGCATAGACGACAAAAAATATATAAAACAGAAACTATAACATGGTTCAAACATTGAAAAAGATATAAACAATTGAAAACATTTAATAGTTGATAAAAAGTTAAGGAACGGGCAAAGAGGTTCTAAAAAGTTTATCCTGCTGGCGAATGGAAATTGAAAAACCTCCGTGGATAGTTATTACTGGATAATTAAGCGATCCGGAATTCCGGTTTCAAATAGCTTTTAAATTTGTCGCTTAGGTAAATGAGAACGTTTAATTCGCCATTAAGAAAAGCTTCATTTTTTTTCATCCAATTACATGTAATTTTCATTTTCCATCAAATACAATACAAAACTTTTCAATTTTTTTCAAATTCAGATTCATTCAAAATTATCAGATTGAAAACACTTTGAATTTATTTTTTTGGCGGGAAATTAATACTTTTCTAAAATTTTAAATTTGAATTCAAATTTCTTTGACATTAAAAATATATTTTATTGAAATAAACAGTACGTTCAATTAAAATAAACAGTTGTTTTAAATTTGGCGCTTTCATTTTTTGGCGGGAAATTAACACTCTTTCCTAATCCAGACAAGCTTAAATTTAAATTTTAATTTCTTTTAAACTAATAATATGTTAAACCGAATTAAAAAATTTGTTCAATCAGAAAAGAATATTTTTATTAATTTGGCGCTATCAGTTTTTGGCGGGAAATTAACATACTTTTAAAATTCAAACAATCTTAAATTCGTATAAAAATTTTTTTTGAGGAGGGGGAACTGAAGATATTTTTAAATTTCAACGACATAAATGATAAACAAATGATTTTTTTTTTTCAATTTAGCGTGTTGATTTTTTGGCGGGAAATTGAGATGTATTTAAATGAAAATTGAAATGGATAACTCGTAGAAATGAAAATAAGTGGAGTGTGAATTATCGGGCGATGAGTAAGGGAAGGGTGTCTCGGTGACAATAAAGCATATCGCGTTTGTCAGCGAGCGCGTGCGGATATCCGACGTAATTAGCTTAGTTTGTAGTGTAGTGAGCTCGTATCACGTGTTGGACTGCACCATCGATCGGAATTTCGAGATTGCTCCTACCTCCTCTCGTTCGTTCTCGCGCGCGATTTTCTTTTTCCCGAGTCGAAACCGCGCGATTCTGCGCACGTGCCGAGGTGTAACGCACACCTGCCAAGCGGCGTTCAGCGGCACCGATATCGTTTTACACTCGACTTAACCGATTCAAATAATAACAAGCAACCAAACAAATCAAAACAAATTTAAATTAAATTTCTTACTTACTTTAAATTAAATTTACTACTTATTTCATTTCATTTGTTCAAATTTCATATTTTATGTATATTTCTATGTATAAAATATTGTTATATTATTATATTATATATTTTATAATATGCAAAATTATTTATTAATTTCTAATATCATTATATAAGCTATAAATTTATTAATAAAATGAGTATAAAATTAGTTGAATATGGATAAAAATTTATGCAAAAAATATATTTTTAATATATTTTATATATATATACACAATTTAAATTAATAACATTCAACTATACTTATTCTATTTCACTTATTCAGTTTTTATATTTCATATATATTTCTATGTATAAAATATTATTATATTGTATATTTTACAATATACAGAATTATTTATTAATTTATTATATAAGCTATATATTTATTAATATAATAAGTATAAAATAAGTTAAATATGGATATTTGCAAAAAATATATTTTTAATATATTTTTTATAATTACAATTTCTATTTTATTTATATCTTTCCGTTTTATATTCAAGATATAAACGATTTATATACGGAATATATAAGTTTATATCTTATTTATATTTAAAAGATTCGAGAAAATTATAAATTTACATTATTTACGTATTTATTTATACATATTTGTTTACATAAATTTGTTTATTCTTATATTTTTAATTTTTTTATTAATAATTTTGAATAAATAATTTTCATTAACATTTGAGTAGGCATTGAGGAAAAAAAAAGAATTAATAAAGGATGTGAAAATTTCCTAAATAAATGCCCCAAATGTATTTCGCGTTGCGTTCCAGTGTTAATAACTTTTCCATGCGAAACATTATTTATTCAATTGCTGACCGTGACAGAGAGTTCGATCGGTTTTTATATTTCGCACCATTTCAAGTCCGACGAGCGCCTGGATTTCCATACTTTTTCATCAGTATGGAAATCATCTTCTGTTTGCCGCATTTTTTTCACCTTGTCAAAATTAATATTCACCAAAAAAAAAAAAAATAAAATAAAATAAAAAACAAAAAAAAATCTGCTGTAATTTGAAAATGTTCGAATTTTAATTGAAAATTTTTCATGTTTATATAAACTCATCACAAAATCACAGTCTGAATTAATTTACAATGAAAATAAAATGAGGAATTGGTATGAGCTTGAATTTTCAAACTTGCTATACGTAATTCGATAATAACAGGATTAAAAATCAGGTAAACGAATTATGATCGAAACTAATATATGAGTCGGTTGAAAGTTGTCATACTTGGTGCGCGAATGATGAGTCAAGTTTATGAGGTTGTGGATAATGTTTATGAATAGTCATGATATCGTTCTGTTTTGTTGATTCGCAAAACGTTGAGATTACGTTTTGTGAAATTAATTTGTTCCTTATTTTTTTTCAAGCGGAACTTTTGTTTCTATTTTTATCCCAAAATTAATTAATTAAACTTTCAGATGTAAAATTACGTTGCAAAATTGGTGTTGAACCGACTGAAACATTAATAAGGCAAGTTTTTGCCTCACAATTTCGAAGTGTTTGTACAAACGCGGTGTCACATATATGGGGCATATATGTTGCATATATGGTAACATATATGTTACATATATGTTGACATATATGTATGCAAATATGTTGACATATATGATGCTCAAAACATATATGTAATATATATGTAACATATATGTTGATTTTTACATGGGTGGTTTATAACCGTTTGATATAGAAATCGGCCGTAAGAAAGGGCGTATGAATGAAAATAAGAAATGCATAATAATAATTGGCAGGATATCGCGAGACGTAGCGTTGACATTAAATCGCGACCAAAAATCAGATCAGCGCGCGAACTGGGTCATCGGCGTGGCGACGCTGCGTAGGCGGCGCGCGTTGTTGTCACGGAGCGCCGAACGGTTCCCGACCTTGCCAACTCGAAACCGAGTTCCACACGCTTTCGACTCGCCGTCGCTCATCATTCTTAAGTTCTAGTCCAAATGTCATGGCGGCCGAGGCTGCCTTTCGTTTTATTTTTAAATCGTTTGTTTACGGAAACCTCGCCGTTGATCATCCGAAACTTGTCCATTCAATTCCTACATTTTTAACGTGTTTTCAAGCTCAGTATTGATTTTTCAATTAACCGCTCTTGCAACCCGAACTTCATTCACTTCGTGTCGACTTTTTTTTTTTTTATATACAACAATACGTCGTTTTTTCATTCTTCAAATGAAAACAAGTTGAACTTCATGTTTGGTTCTAACGAACTTCGGTGGTACTTCATATGAAGTTTGTTGTCTGGCCCGTTTTTTTTAGTTTGTTTCAATTTTGATTTAACGAAATAAAATTAGTTGAACTGAAAATGTGTTATTTGAACAAAATTCGATAATACTTCATTTGAAGTACGTTCATTTGTACTTCACTTGAATTTTGGATAAAATTCATTTTTAATCTACTTTGAAAATTAGATGAAATGTGAAAGAGAAACAAGAGTGAAATTTTTAGTATTTTGTTCAAACTTCACTTGTACTTCACTTTAAATTTCAAACTTCATTTTGATAATTTGTGTTAAAACATTGAAACTGGTTTGGAATTACAGTCAAACTTGATACGAAAATTCAGTCGACTTCATTTTTCTGAAACTTCGTTTGTACTTCGTTTAATGGGGGCTTCATTAAAACTTCATAAAACTTCATATAACTTCTATATACTATATATAAACTTATATTTCATTTTATGAACATAATTTATTATCGTTTTTAATTTATACGTTGAACTTCATTAAATACACCATCTGAACTTCATTTACAAACTTCAATTGAACTCTTCGTAAACTCTGTTGAAACTTCTTATGAAGAAATATATAAAAACTATGAAAATTACAAGTGAAGTTCAATAATTTTAGTCAAACTTCATATGTACTTCATTTCAACTTCAGCAGGAACTTCAAAATTCACTTGAAAAAAAATATACAACGGTCTGATCAATTTTTACCAATCAACTTTTCATAATTACCAATTTTCGTTAAACTTCACACGAAACTTCACCAGAACTTCATTCGTACTTCAATTCAAACTTCATCGATTTTTGAAAAAAAAAAAAATTAAAAGTACCACTTTACCTGTGTTGTGATTTGTTCAAAATTACAATTTACTTTGAACTGAAGTTGATTTCGAAATTGAAGTACACTTCGTTTTGGACCTGGTCAAATTTTTCGCGCAAAATTCTTAGCCCGAGGCTGTATCGTTCGGCTCAGCAACAAAGCGGCGTGTTTTGTCACTTGCATCGATCTGTCTGTTGCCGCTTGGGAGGTTCATTCATCGTTTCGTTTTCATTCTACTTGCCGGAGTTCCTTCGCGCCTTTTCCACTATATGTCGGAAAAATCGCACGCGCTGAAAAAAGAACCGTCTATTTTTAACCGTAACGATACTTCGATCATGTTGCATGTGTATTCGTACCTACCGGATTATATCATTCCCGTACTTATTTCACGATTAAAAAAGTTGAAAAAAAAGGATTTGGTTAAAAACAAAAAGGAAAAAAAAAATTTTTTTTGTTTGATCAAGCCATAATTAACTGATCGAACTTTTGTAAACGAAATGAAATCATAAGAATGAAAATTGATTGGATTTGTTTCACGATGGAATGTTGTTGTTTTTATTGAAACGAAATGTTTAAAGATGTAGGATGTGAATTCAAATGGTTGATGAATTTTAATAGCGTGTACCTTTTATCTAATTATCATTTTAATTGAACGGGAGATTAATCATCGGTGCTTCACCAGTATAATCAATTTTGGGGGCGCACACACAATGTCTATTATAGCTAAGTGTGAAGATAATAATTGATGTCTGATACAAGTAATGCGCCACTGTCGGTTTAAACAGTTATTGCCTCAGATGTAATTAAACTTTATCTTACCATGGAGTCTTTTATTACAACATTTATTTTATTATTATCATTGTTTCTTGTTTAGAATTCTTCATTTGCATATCGATTTTTATTTTGCAACAGCTTTTACATTTTAAACTATCCAAAATATTTAAAAGTATATTTTTTTGCTATAAGACTATAATTTTATATCAAAAATATATAATTATATTTTCAATTGTATAGTTTTATTTTAGAAATCTATTTTTATTTTGAAACAGCTTTTACATTTTAAACTATCCAAAATATTTGAAAGTATATTTTTCTGTTACAAGACTATAATTTTATATCAAAATATATAATTATATTTTCAATTGTATACTTTTATTTTGGAAATAGAATTTACATTCTTTTAAATTTACCGCCAGTTTATTTAGGCGGGAAATTCAAATATTGAAAAACAAAAAATGAACGAACAAAACGACGCAACGTTACGCGAAAAATTTTTTTGGTTTTTCATTATTCACGATGACGCGCCGGTTAAACTCAAGAATTCGACTCGAAAAGGCTCTTACCGGATGTTGCGATTGATGTAAATTTGCGACGTTCTTTTCCGATGCGTAGATGTTTAAAAATTTTGCCAGTTAACATTCTTGAATCACGATCCTCACAATTTCAAACTTTAACGACAATTTATTGCAATTATTTTCATCATACAACTTTGAGAAAAAAAAAAACTGACTCACAAAATTTCACAACCTTTTATTTGTTTAACAAAGTTGTACTTCTGTTGTACTTTGATATAGATTTTGTTTTATAGTAAAATTTTTATAACAATGAAAATTGTATAAGTTGGGGAAGCACTTTTTTGTAAACTTGAAAAAAAATGAAGGTCCTTGAGAAAGTTGAAATTAATATTTTTTTCGCTTCAAAAATATCGACGAGTTCATTTTATTTACACATCCAAGGTTTATTTATAGGATGGTATTAGGAAAAAAAAAGGAACAACTTCAGGTGTACCGAATTAATATTTATCGACGAAACGAAATAATGTTGACACAAGAAGAAAGGTTAATCGAGCAGGTTACAAATTTATACAGAGACAATCGATGGACGATTAACGACTGAATTGCTTCGAGTGCTTTTGTTTTTGTGCTCCCTTCACATAGGAAAACACGTGTCTTACACGACAAAGACGCCGCGAGGCTCACCCGATCATTCGAGCGCACGTGTGGACAAATTCGGTCAATTAATATCTCCTGTATTATACCAAATACAATCCCACTGACGTGTCAATTCAATGAAATAAATAAAATGTCCATTTTTTGTCGTCATATCAGAAGGACAGATGTACATTAAAGAAATACAACAAAAAAGTAAAAACAATACGAAATAAAATGTAATATAAAATAAATGGAATTTTAATTATTATTTTATGTATAATAAATATATATACCCTAGTGAAAAGGATCATATATTGTCCATACATAAAACATATATTGACAATATATTGCCAATTGGTATTATCTGTTTTATTATTATTATTAATTATATTATATATATATTATATATAATATAACATAATAAAATAATAAATAGGACAAAAATAAAAAATACATAGATTGAATCTATGAACAATATATTGATTTTTTTGGAAAATTGCTAATATATTGCCAATATACGGTCCATATATGAAAAATATTAAAAAATATATGGTCAATATATTATCAATATATTGTCAATATATTGGCATATATTTCCAATATACTGACAATGTATTGTCAATATATGATTTTATGATAAATAATATATTGTCAATCTATTGATAATATATGGTCAATATATGATCTTTTTTACTAGGGTAAAAAATATAGAAGGTGAAATTTAAATTTAAATTTAATTTCGACATGAAATCACTCATTTAATTGTTAGAAAAGTTAAATTTGTCTATTTGGGGGGGGGGGAGGGGGGGTTATAGAAAAGTTGTATCGATAAATTGTGATTTCTTTTTCGTTCCATTTTTAAACGTTATTAAAGTTAATTAACGAATCGCGATATCGCGATAAACAAAATGATGAAATTGATTGACGGGGGTGAAAAAATGGATTGAAAATTTGTTTAAAAAGAATGTCTGATATCGAATCTAATAAATCTGGCACGGTTCGTTAAACGTGAAAGTGGATGCGTGACGTTTTGCGAAATTGTAATAGTTCAATTTATAATTTACAGTTCAATGAGCATTTTGCGCGTGTTCGGTCCACGACCCGATACAAAAATACGGAAGGAACAAGAGGGAGAAAGAGAGAAACACACACGTGTGGCCCCGTCTGCACGAAGAAAGCCAACGACCTACATTCGAGATCGATTAACTTTGCCGCTCACGTATAGCCGCGCAGTGATAATTGTTTTGGTTCCTTATGCAGTTATCGCGATGACTTATGGCGACAGAATTTTCGCGATAAAACTCAGAAAACTTGTTTTGCTAAACCGCCTCGACATTCTTTACAAAGCTGATAATCTTATCGACTTGATTTCTAATTCGCACTTTTTTATCCATCCTAACTGATCAAAAATCGCTAATGTTCTATAACGCTCGTTCAAATTTCACAACTTTCCGCGCGCAATTCCAGGGGCGGCTAATTCAAACTCGTTTTTACATTTTTCTGCTGTTTTTATATTGTCTGAAATGGTTATTCAATTATTACCAATTCACCATTAACAATTTGAAATTCAAATTCAATTTTTTTCGTTCCCCTAATTTTTTTCCCGCCAAAAAATTATGAATTTTTGGTTAGTATGAATTAATTTTCAATAGGAAAGTGATGTGAATTTATTTGGTTTGGGTGTATTCGAATTTAACATTTACAAGTTTGAAATTTGCCGCGCAAATTGACTCGCGGGAAATTCAAATTTGTTTAGGTGTTTTTGTGTTTTTTTCCTATGGAAAAATTTTTATATCCAATGATGAATATAAAGATAGTGTTAAAAATAAAAAATTGAAAAAATAAATATATAAAAAATATATGAACATTATTTCCGGTACCGAGATTTCCAGAAAAGACGTGCTAAATGCGTCGCATATATAATCACAAACACAACAAAGAGTCAAATCAAGTTTTCCTTGAACCTTGCGCCTTGCCGCGAGAGTAATTAATAATTCGTCGCCGAGCTAAACGATGACTTCTAAATAGGCTCGCGTGTACCGCCGACAAGACCAGCCTTCTACGGTTACTTCGCAAAAATAACAATCCCAATCAGCACATTTTTTCATCCCTATCTCGTCCGATTGTTTCCATTGCATTTTTTTTTATCAACATTCAAAACATTTTTTTCGAGATAGAAAAAAAAAAAAAAATACATCGAAATTTTCTAATAGTAAAATAGTTTATTAGGTAATTCTTCTGTC
>JAAMPD010001139.1:0-29052 GCA_025266255.1 Trissolcus basalis | reverse complement strand
AAGTTAGTAAAAATATTGTTTCTAGTTACCATCTACTACTTATTCTATTTTTTTTTTTTTTTTTAGAATTATAAAATTTATTATACAGAAAAAGTTGATTTAATTATATAAGTCTTACATTTGCACACTACTTTCCCACATTTAAATGTTTTTCAAAGTACAAATCTATACAAATCACTGATGTATTGTAGCAAATGTACCATACAAATAAATTTTCTAATAATATATGAAAAAATCATGTGATCAATTTTTAAAACACTGTCAAACAATATTTTTGTTTATTTATTTAATAGAATATGTAAATTATATAGATATAATTTAATGTTTTCTATTTATTTCTATTTAATATATATTTAATATTTCTTAATATATTTTTGTTTTTGCTAGAATGCACTTGGATGAATTTAAATAATAAAGTCAAAATTGGCGCGCTTTCTCGATGAATCATGACGTCATGACGTCAAAACAAGGAAATATGGCGACATTCACTCGGTGATTTCATTGAAGAGTGAGTCGCGCAGTGTCTTCGTTAGTTGTTTGGAGCTTTTGTAAATACGTTGAATCATACGTGTAAGGTAGTTTATATATTGTGTAAAGTGACAGCGGGAGGATGAGCTTTTTCGGTAAAATATTCGGCGGCAAGAAGGAGGCCGCGGCCCCTTCGACCGCCGATGCGATTCAAAAACTTCGCGAAACCGAGGAAATGTTACTCAAAAAGCAGACCTTCCTCGAGGACAAAATTAGTTTAGAACTTCAGACTGCCAAGAAGCACGGGACGAAAAACAAAAGGGGTAAGGCATCGTTTGACAGCACGACGTAACATTGTTGTGTGCTGTCATGTACCACATACATCACACTGTCAGTTATCTATCTATTCACAGATAATTATCTTCAATGATTTAACGTGTATTATTAGACTTTTGATTAAATTGTACATTTTTCATGTTTCATTATCTCCTTTCTTTCTTTTGAACGAAATTTGTCATTTTTTGTTTATGATTATTTTAATTGTCAATTGTATTGATCATGCCAACAATGACTTATGACGTTTCACGTTCTACGAATACAATTACTTTTGCCAGCAAAAAAATTAAAATGGAGTAAACAAAATTAACCTTAAAAATTGTTTACCTACTTTTTGTTCAGCTTGGTTTTTATGAATTATTATAAAAATGTTCAAATTCCAGACAAATTATTGGTTAATTTATTTTTATACATACTTTTATGGAAGAAGTTGATACTCGTTTATTGAATGCCACGTTTTAAAAAGATTATTAATAAATTGTTTTTTTTTTTTTTTCATTTCAGCTGCTATTCAGGCACTCAAAAAGAAAGAAACGTTATGAAAATCAATTGAAACAAATCGATGGCACCCTGTCAACAATTGAGATGCAACGGGAGGCATTGGAAAGTGCAAATACAAATACTGCTGTACTTACAACAATGAAGAATGCGGCTGACGCTTTGAAATCTGCACATCAACACATGTATAAATTCTTTATCAAGAGATTGTTATTGTTGATTGGAAAATTTTTGATTCTTGCAGAATGTGAATGTTAATTTCTTTGAATTTCTTTTAAGGGATGTTGACCAAGTTCATGACATGATGGATGACATTGCCGAACAGCAAGACGTGGCGAGGGAAATTTCAGACGCGATTTCCAATCCGGTTGCGTTCGGCCAAGACGTGGACGAAGAAGAGCTCGAGGCAGAGCTGGAGGAATTGGAACAGGAACAACTCGATCTCGAGCTCATTGGAGTTCAACAACCCGACGAATTGCCCGAAGTTCCAACGGCAGCTGCAGCCGAACCTGCTGCACCTGCAAAAGCCAAAGCGAGTTAGTATAACAGTGAAAAAATTTTCATTTTTTAATCCCATAAATTTTAGATTGTATTTATTAACTACATAAAAATTAAATCATTTTAGAATCGAAGGCTGCAGAAGAAGACGAGGACTTGAAGGATCTGATGGCTTGGGCGACATAAGATTAGCAAGTGTTTCCTTATTGTACATTTGACATCAAAACGTTGTATGCTATTAACTGAGTTTAAGTAAACGTCTGAAACAGTCGTTTCAAACGGATCATGCGTAATGTTAAAACAAAAAAAAAGAAAAAAACTACCAGAGACACTTGTCAAATATGTTCGACATCGGGACAATCGCTTTCTTGTCGCAATTATTAGATGTTACACTGGACGTTGACACGAGGCTGCAAATCGCACCAAGTTGCGAGGCGTACGATTGTTTCGATCCATTTAATTGTAAGGTCGTATATTTTTTTAAAGGAAAAAAAGCATAATATAGAAAGAGGAACGTTTGTTGTACCGTTCGTTCGAACATTGTAACTTGAGTTGCTTTGCAGGAGCTTTCGAAACAACAAGCGGTAAGACACATTTTCAATTGAATAGCCGATGAGTTTTGTAAAATCATGTTTATTAATAAAAAGCAAGATGGTGTAAATACAGCTTTGGATAAATGAACCTCAACTTGTATTGCAATTGTA
The DNA here is from genome assembly GCA_025266255.1 of Trissolcus basalis. Lineage (NCBI taxonomy): Eukaryota > Metazoa > Arthropoda > Insecta > Hymenoptera > Scelionidae > Trissolcus > Trissolcus basalis. Next base: position 26,548 of record JAAMPD010001139.1, on the reverse strand, counting down.
CAATTAAGTACGAATTTTTATTCGTTCATGTTTGTTCAGTCTTCAGATTTCTTGTTTTGTAACAACGAGCTGTTGTAAATTGTTAGCAAACAAATTGACTATAAGTACAGGGCACAACGAACGCATATAATTTCATCACTGAAAACAGCAGAAACAAACTGAGAATCAAAGTACTACCGTTTGCGAAAACAACAAATTGCACGCTGCTTTTTATAATCTAGTAGCTTATACATTTGTATAAATATTTAAATACCGTAAACATTATATAAATAAAAATTGTGATTTTAATAACGAGCTCATGATTGTATCAGACAACTGACTCAGAAAACTGGTTAAAAAGCCGACAGCCGAAGATCATCTTTAAAGTTGTTCACTGGCGTGGGAGTGTACTTGTAATCGAGTTTGTGCAACTCAACTATCGGCAGAGGGTGAGTGTGTGGTTTCGCAGGGAACTTTTGCCCCGCTATGTCGATTTCATAATGAGCTGTTGGGTCCAGTATGAAATCCGTGGTCATAATTCTGTCAGTATTTTTTGCACGAGGACGACTGATGAATCCTAAACAAATCAATTTTTGCAAACAGAAACCGTACCTGAAATCAAAATTAGATCAATCCCAACATCTTAATTTTAAATTAATCATCAAAATTCTTATATTTATATTGAAATTTTCTTACCCAGCAGATGTAACAGTTCCTACAAATTCTCCGTTTCTGTAAATAGGCTCTCCTCCCCAGGGCCAGATGTGTTTGTCAGCGTCCAAATTGTGAAGTACAAATAAAACTAATCGTTTGGTAATGCCCTGTTCTTTCTGACGTTGCAAAGCGTATTTGCCAATAAAATATTCTTTCTGTTGGAAATTGAAATGACGAAATAATAATTGAGAATGGTATATTGATAATTATTTATTATGAGAATGGATATTTAATTGTATGAGATGATTCGTTACTTCTAGTTTAACACTGTGTGTTCTTCCAGCCTCAAAAGGTGTGACGAAAGGAGTGAGCTCCTCCGCCCAAAACGGGATGAACCTTTCAAGTCGCATAAACCTTTGTGTCAACACGCCAACATCTCTTGCGCCATAATCTTGTCCAATATCCATTAACATGGAGTACACGTGGAGAGCGTATTCAGAAGGCACGTAAAGACAAAAGCCTGGCTCACCGGTGTGTGTAAAAGCCATTATCATCACATCAGACGCGTAGCCAACGTTAATTTCCTGTCAAATCAGTTAATTTGATGATTTTAAAATATCATACACCACGTCATAATGTACTTTTAATTGAATTCAATACATCAATGGAAATGTAATTTATTAATCACTGATGTTCATTTTTAATGTGATTTCAATTTAGGATTCAGTGTATTTGGAAAATTATACTTTTGATTGCTTTTATGGAAAAATTTTTTTCGTTAAACAAATTTGTAATTACTCTGTAAGTAAACGTAGGTAGATTGATGTTTGAGTTTGATATCTCAGATAGCAATTGAGATGCCTTTGGTCCAACAAGATTGATGACCGTGTATTTCGAAGTCACGTCGTTCAGTTTAACTGAATGATCGGATGGTAAATGCCTGTGCAAAAATATATTTGATGATCAACAAAGCAATTGTAAGAAAGTTTTAAATCAATTGTTCCTTTTTTGAAATTTCAAATTGTTGTTTTGTAATAGAATATATGAAAGTACTTTGACATCCATTGATAAATTCTGGTCTGCTGCATCGTAGGTGATACCATAAAAAACCTATTTTCCGCCTGTCGTACTAACATACAATCGTTCTCATAGCCACCTCTTTCATTTTGCATTCCCGTGTGTACTATCGCTCCGACTGGAACATCGACGTTGCTTGAACAAAGTTTCTGCAAGTAACTGACTGCTTCCAATCGGTTGGACTGAAAAAAGAAAAAAACTTGACTCAAAAACTGTTAAGTTAAGAATCAACTTTTCCGTAGTTGAATTCAATTTGAACCAAACCTTGATTTTAATTTTTGAGAAGGAACTCATGTCAATAATTCCCACTCCTTCACGACAGGCATAAAATTCTTCTTTCATAAATTAAAAATTTCGGTTTGTAAAAGCTCCCAGGTGGCATTTCTGGTTTCTTTTGCCCTTCTAAACCAAAAATGAATTCAAAAAATGTGAGATCCGAATCCAAGAATAAAAAATCAAAAATTAATTTGAATTAAAAAAACAGCTATTACTTTTGTATGTTGAATCGAAATAAAGAGGACGCTCATAAGCCATTTTTATTCCAAAAATGGCCCCACGTTCTTCAAGTAACGAGTACAGTGGCGAGCAACGTAGTTTTCTGGCGTACTTGTACTCGCACTGGTGAGGATAAAGAATAGTAAAATTTCTGCCAACGACTTCTTTAGTTCTTTGCTGTAAATACTTTTTGTTACTATGCACGTCGAGAAATCGCTGTAACTGAAATGGCAACAACTCATAAGTAGATTGGCCATGGATTATCCACTCGGCTACTTCTTTTCCAATTCCTCCTGCACCTGTTGACGAAAGCCCAATTTTTAATTTCATTACATTTCATTACATTTCTTTTTTCAAATTACTGAAACAATTTTCATTTATATAAATAAATTTTAAGTATCAAATTTTCATTCAAAATAAAATGTTCAAAGTTAAGAATAATTTTACGTGCCCTGCAGCATCATCCCGTTCATCCCACCAGCCACGAAATAATTTTTCACCTCAGGGCTGGGACCAAGAATCATTCTCCCATCCGGAGTGAAAGTATCAGGACAATTGTAAACCGAAGGCTCATTGGTGTCTTTGAGCAGCGGCAATCTATGAACTGCCCTATTCCATAATGGTTTCCAATGTCTTGCATCTGTTTTCATCTCCTCGATCCAATTTTCAAAAGGCACTGGTTTGTTCTCGAATGCGGGCCTGGCTTCTTTTTCGAACCACCCTACCATTATTCCTCCTATGAGAAAAACAAAGTTCAAGCAATACAAAATTGTTTTATTCAGTTGATACGATTGATAATATTTGGAACAGTAAAGTTTTTGAGATCGCTACGACCATGCCATTCTCGCATGTACGTGTAGGCATCATAGTCTCGAATTATCGGCAGGGTTGCATTCATATTCAGAGGTACTGTTGTTGCATAGAACAGTTCTGCTGGATAAGCTGGAATTTTCACCGGAGGACAACTTTTCAGACCCAATTCTCGGGACCACTGGAAATGAACATATTATCTTAATTAAATAATCATTTTTGATTGCTACAATTTTCAACATTTTGTTTCTCATTTTACAGTTAAATAGAAAAGATTTGAAATTTATCGAAGGATGAAATTACCATTCCAGCGCAATTGACAAAAAATTCACATTTGACTGAGCCTTGGGTAGTTTCGACAGAGCTGACAGCCCCATCTTGGGTGTGCACTTTCTTAATTCTGCACTGCTCAATGTAATGGGCCCCTCTTTTTTTCGCCAGTGTTACCAAAGTGTTACAAACTTTCATCGAATCTGCAACTGCATCTTCAGGCACCCAAACTGCTCCTTCTATATCTTCCACGTTTAAATAGGGATACAGTTTTTGTAGCTCTTGTTTCCCCAACATCTGAAAAATATCAAATTTTATTACTTAACTGAACTTTTATTACAATTTGTTAAGGTGGGACATACAACAACTTAGCAAAATTGTTAGAATTTTGCAAATTTGCTAATACGAACTAATCTATATCCAAATTTTTGAAAAATTTGAATATGTCTAAGATGGGATATATCATTTAGAAATTGTGCAAAATGATATATATATAGATATACGAAGCATGCTTTTTTACAATCATTCCAAGTCAAATATAAATTAATAGATGACTTAAATTTAAATTCAATTCAATTAAATTAATTTAATAGTAATTTTTGGCAAATATTAACGATATATTACAGAATTAGTCATAAAATGTTAAAATAATTTTTATAATTAATTATCTTTGAAATATGCAATTTTGACTGTACTGTATATGTCGCACCTTAAATTATATTAGATTGCATTATATTTATTTATGCTATTCATTTCAAAATATTTCGCTTCTGGTATTTTAGTTTGACAGAAAACCAATTTGCAAAGACAAATCAGTCTCCATAATATGAAATCAAAGAGGTAAGAAAATAACAGAGTTTTGTCATTACTCATTCATACTCATTCGTAGACATAATTTAATACATTATTATTTCAAATATTAATGACAATCATCCAAATGAATAAATTAGAACAAAATGTAATAATGCAAAATGAACAAATTACTTCACAACGCAGTCCGGCGGGGACGTTATAGGCCATTCGTCTTTTCAGTGCAATCATTCTGTCCTGGGTCTGAGCTAAGTTGATGCTCCCACACTGACGGAATCCAATATCATATCCAATTTTTTGCAACTGACTATAAAGTTCCAAGCTGTACATCACCAAATGTTTCTGAGACGTTGGATTGAACATCCCAATCATGCCTGATCCAAATCTGCTTGTACCACTTCCAATACTGCAAATTTGCATAGTGAAAAATAACATGCAAAACAAATTATTCAATACAATTTCAATCTCTTCTAATTAAATTTCCGAAACATTAATAAATATAAATTATCAACAAAAAAACTCATTAAAAAAAGTAAAAATTTGAATTTATTTTTAAGAAACAAATAAATATTCCACAGGGACGAAAATATATGTACAAATATATGCGAAATTTGTATTTTGAATACAAGTAAAGTATATTTTTTCGAACAAATTTATATTAATTTTATATTTAATTTATACAACTTATTGCCACGTTATAAATGATTTATAAATCCCGTATATATAGTACATATATACAAATATATTTTAAGTATAAAAATATACGTAAAATATTTTTTCGTCCATGTGGGATATAATTTGAATGATAAATAATTAAATGGTTAAAAAAATACGAATTTATCAAATGTTTTTCATCGGTTTGGTTTGTTTTATTTTGTTTACCTGTTTTGCTCCAAAACCAGTACGTCATTCAGCCCTTTCAAAGTTAGATGATAAGCCACGGAATTAGCAACAATGCCCGCCCCCGCGATGACAACTTGCGCCTGTGACGGCAATTTGACACCGACTTTATTTTGCAAATTTCGTTTATCATTTTCGTCACAAAATTCTTCGGTGAAGTATAAACGTTTGGCTCGAAAGAATGCTCGAGCGCTGCCGATCGTTGCCAGTCTTATCCTTTTTTGCGTGCATCTCACCGACGTCGCTCCAAACATTAATTACTTCCTCCGAAATATACCTTTATATATAAACACAAAAAACTTAACCTGTACGTTTGTGAGCACACATACGAACACTTTGTTTCTTCAGCGGATTCAATTTCGTCAAGTTTGATTTGTTATGATCGGTTTTTCGATCGATAAAAATGAGAAAATGAACTTTATCTGTCTGAGTGTGACTTTGGATGCGTCGAAGTCATTGTTTACATCTGATCAGATGCTGAAATTGAGGAATTGAGGAATGAGTTCTTTCTTGTTGGTATTACTGTCGAGTGCAAGTTGCGGTGGTTTTCGCGATCCAGAAATAAAGGGTGCAAATTGGAGCAGATGATCAGCTGAGTTTTGTTTACAAACAGTACGTTCTTCGGACTTCGTTTCATCCGAAAACGAAAACTAGACTGAAAAATCATGTAAAAATGATATGCAAATTTTATAAAATTAATTGTTGTGATATAGTTAAAATGAAACAATTATTATTTATAAAAAATTGAATTGTTCGTTTCGTTTGAATTTTCAAATCACAATGACACGAAGTTTGACGTTTCATTGCGAACGAAAAATTGCTGTCAAGAGACAAGTCAACTTTTTTTTTCGTCTACATGTCGAATTATTTTATTTCCTGTTGATAAATAATTTGGGACTTTTTGATTCGTTTTATCGCAAACATGAGCATCCAAGTTTTGTGGACTTTTTTGCTCAAGTTTTACTATGTCAAAATTATATGGATTTTCATCTTCGTTGTTTCTTCTGTCACGACGTTTTTACTTGTCACGGTAATGATATTTTGTTTTCAAAAGTCCATTGTATGTTATTAAATTTTTGTAAATTGGCTAACAATTTTTTTGGTTTTGCAGTTCGGAAAGAAGAAAGACGAGTTACATAAACGAGTAAGTTGAAAAATTGAAAGAACAAAAATAGGTTTCTTATTTTCAATGACATGAATTTATTTTTAGATGTTTCCGGAAGAATGTAAACGTGATGGAAAGCTACTAATTGTAAGTTTAGAGATGTGAAAATTGAATCACTTTTTCTTCATGATCATTAAATTGGTTTTTTTTCCAGTCGAATGACAATTTCGAGGATAAATTGCAGTGCATAAATGATCACTTGAAACAAAATGAACAACTGGTGAATTTTCAAACAATATTTTGTTTATTAATCTATATGGAAGTAATTAAAACTGAAATTTCAAAAATAGCTCGTACAAACGAAAAAACAGATTACCGAGACAGAAGAGATGTTTGAAAATGTGGAAAATTTCAATAAACAGATTCACCACGAGAAGAAAAGTTCTTTTTTGAACTAAGACAAGAGTTGTCGGATACGGAAAAACAAGTTAGCTATAAATTACGTCGTGATTTATGAATTTAATTTAATTTTAAACATCTAATCAATATTTTTAATTGAACTCCTCAGATTAGAAAATTACAATATGATGTTTCAAATTTAGCTGAGAGGCGCCGAGTGATCAAGGAAAACGTCCTCCAGGTACAAAACTAAATCTAACCCCTGCGACGACTTTCAGTAAATATTCAGACAATGATTGCATGAATGTTCGATTCATTTTTTCAGCACCAACAAATGTGTGAGAAAATCGTCTCAAATTGTATTACAGATCTTGGTATTTTTACAACACCATAAATTCAGTGAGGAAAAAAATATCAGACCCAATTTTATACCTCAAAATATATATATATTTTTTCATTTTTCCTCAATGAAAATCAACAACTTTTCATCAACATTTTTAATGTATACAATTTTTAATATTTTCTTTCTAGGTTCTGTCATGAGGGAATGAATTTTTTTACAAAGCAAGTAACATTTTATAAGAAATATATTTATACTGTCGAATTTTGCAAATAAAACAAAAAGGACATGAAAAATGACTTTTTTTCCGAGGCAGTATATTTTATTGAAAATCCATACACGGGTATGTGTATACATTATTTAATTGTTTTTTTTTATATTTAGTCTCCAGTTTTAATGACGGTATACAAATGACGATGGCAGAGCACAACGAATACATCGTACAAATATATAACCATGCCCGCTTCTGTATAAACTAAGTTGTCTAAGTGATACCAGAACAATTATCATAATTGTACGCTTTAGGTTCATTAATTGAGCATGTTCTTTTTGTCACAAATTTTAACATATTCAACATCCCGTAAAATGAGCTACTACAACTACTCAAAGACAACTCGACAAACAACAAAAACAATCACGAGTTACACAAACGTGTACAAATATCACACTTACGATGTCGTTTTAATAGAATTGCTATATAAAGTACAAAAATCGTCAACAGTAATTCTCGCTTTTAATTGGTACAAATTTTTTATCCCACGCCACATTGATTTGAAAATTTTTATTATTTGACGTCAGGTTTTGCATTTCTTATAACTCTAGAACATTTATAATTCAATCAAACAATTGGATATCAACCCCCCCCCCTCCCCCATCTTTCATCATTCTCCAACTCAAACGATTCACCAATCGTGTCATATTATTTTTATCGTGTCTGTTTTACTTTGTTCTATTAAAATTTTTCTTGTTTTGTGGAATTGAAAATTTTCTTCAAAGTTAAACAATTAAAATGGTACAGACTAGAATGTTCGAAGGTTTGGTTTTTTTGATCGTTAATTTACAATTCAGTGTGATGGGTCGGGAATTTTTTCAGAACAGCGTGGTAGAGGTTGTAGAAGGCGTAAAAGCTGACGCTGAGGATGACGATGAGAGCCGCGCCAAAGATCCATGAGAGGAAGTTGCCATCGATAAAGTCGGACGTCTCCTTGCGCTTCTTGCGGGCTGATATCTCGCCGAGTGTGCTCCCTTGTCGTTCCTCCATGAGCTTTTTCATGTTGGCCAGTTTTTCTCGAAGCTCATCTACCGATTCTGCTATGTCATCGATTGATTCACTCCCGTTCATGTTCCCCAATAGAGCTGCCAAGAAAAATTTCATTTTATTCATTACAAAGCCTTAAATTCAGTTATTAAAAAGTATTATTATTATTATTATTATTAAAATTATTATATAAATAATATATACAAAACAATATAATAATACATAAAATCATTATAATAAACTTAATAAAATATTAAAATTATTATTACTAAAATATTAAAAAACATCTACATCTCCAATGAAATAAATTTTCCAATTTTTCGGTTTCCAAATTGTTTTTCTGTTTCGTTTCCAAAAACAATGAAATCAAAAACTAGAAAACTAGATTGAACAATGAACTAGGTTCATTGTTTGTTTGAATTTTGAAGATGTGAAAATGTTTATGAGAATGGATGACTGAATTTTTAACGAATACAAATTTCTGCTTCGAATGAAAAGTATAAAACATGGGGAGGAAATGTAGAAAAATGTATAAATACCTGCAGCTTCCGTGTGGATGCTGGATTTCATGTGGGATTCCATGTTTAAAATTTTGTCTCCGTCCTCCATTTATGTGTTACTCGAACGAGAATCTCTGATTATATGAGAGTATTGATCAAACGTCCGCAGCATCTGTGCTCCTGGGATTAAGTGTGCGCAGTCTCTCATCTGGATGAAAAATTGTAACGGTTTCCGTTCGCAACATTTACAATCCAATTCATATAAAAAAAATTCGATTCATGAAATAATAATAATAAACAAAAATTATTCACAGAAAAACAACATTTTTCATCGAACAATAAAAATCACAAAAATTGTAATAACAATGGCGTTTTTAAATTGAAAATTATTGTTTGTTTTTGAATGATTTGTAAATTTCTGTTGACTATCAACAAATAACAACAATTGGACTACCAATTGTGAGACGTCAAATTTGAATTTCGCGCCAAAATTGAACGCTCTGAAGTTAGGAGCGTATCTTCAACACCTCAGTCGTTGCATCGGAAGTCGGAAGTAAAACGAGTGCAAACGTTCCTTGTTGATTACATATGTACCAAAACAGTCACACTAGCTCGAAAAAGTGATCCTTAAAATTTTTTTTTTATTGACCGCTGTGACCTAAGGCCATTTTGGATCATCATCTCTCATCCCATTGGAATTTATGTGAATCTCTTTTTGACGGGCTTTAAAAGTGATAAGCAAACTCACAAATAAGGGAAGGATGACTATTTGAATCGCGGTCCCAGGAGAAGGTCCAGGTTGGAGATCAAAACCGGCTGAAATTTTGTACGAATTTACTTTCATAATTATTACTTTTTTATGAGTGAAAATTCAGCGTTTGAAATAAATCTATCAAAATTTTATCACGACGCGTAATACTGATTTTGTAAACAATTTCTTTGATTTCAATTGCAATTTTTGTTTTATTTTGAGCTTGAATTATATTTGGGTAGTTTGAATTATACAACGGGAATAGAAACAGTAATAATAGTTGCGATACAAAAGTGGGTGTAACGTTTTTAGGTTATGAACTCAGTAGGTGGACTTGAGATTTTGGTTTCAGTTTCCTCAAACGGTCAACTTAGCTTTTTTCTTTTAGAAATTTCGTTCCTTCTTATAGCGATTAATGATTGGAACTAATTTTTAGAAATTCAAGATGGAATCGTCTAAGACGTCCGGATCTGGAGCAGCTGCTTCGACGACAAGTGGCAACACATCGTCGGGTGACAACATTGATGTCTACGAATTCAAGAGTACAAAAGACACATCGAGCTCAAATTCGTCACCCACGCCAGGCTCGGACAAGGATAAGGACAATGCAAAGTCTTCCAGTAACCAAAACCAATCTTCGAATTCAGCCGGCACGCCGAATCCATCAGATTCTACAGGAGCTGACGACTCGGCTGTGTCCGCATCGCCTTCCACTAAACGAGCCTATGAGACTGAGAACGAAGAGGATGATGAGAACAGAAAGAAAAAACGCAAGGACCCCGACAATTCTAAAGAAAATCCTAAAGGTGCAACTTCTGGTAGACAGGGTGCTGGTAGGAACGCAGCTGGTACCGGAGAAAAAGTAATTAGTTTATATTTTAAACAACCGAACAAATTGGAAAACACAAACGATGAATTGTAATGATAGAAATTATAAAAACTTCAAAATTGATTTGTTGATTGTAATCTTTTCGATTCATTTTCAGTGCACAAAATCAGGAAAGCAAGGTGGTAACGCGGCGTCAGGAAAAAACAATCAGTCCTCTAGTTCAACGACGACAGATCGTAAAAGCCCAAGCAGTTCTACAGCTAACAGTCCGAAACCGAACAATGCCACGTCCTCTTCTGCAGGAGGCTCTAAAGCCACGACAACGTCGACTAATGAATCGGACAACGAGGATGATCGTTCAAAGAACTCCGACTCGCTTGCACCAAAAGTACCGCCTTTGAAGATCGTTATCCCACCCTGTTCGACGTCTGAGCAGGAACAGGGAAACCGGAACGGAAAGAGTGCCTCCAATCGGGGTCATCAGTTGCCGTATGTTGTTGCGAGTTTAAACAGCAATGACTCCGATAAAGATCAGAATCCAGCTGGTGACACAACGAGTCCCACTGACGGGGCGACCAACTCCAAAAGTGAGGAGAAAAAAGAAAGTACTAGTGAGGAGAGAACTACACACCATCAGAGAGTTTTGAGGAGCTCACTCAGGTGAAAAATACAAACAAATAAAAAGACAATTGAATCTGATATTGTGAATTGTTTGTAATGCGAATGGTTTTGTTTTTCTAGATCGGGGAATGGAGGAAACGGATCATCAAACACAAAAGAGTCTTCCGGTAACTCGGGTAACGCGAGCTATTCGAACGCGTCGCCCCTGCCCTCGGCGTCGACCGATCGATCAAACAACTCTTCGCCGCAGCAGTTGCGTCACAACTCGCCCGCACCGGAATCGAATTACGAGTCCAATAGCAAGTCCACTTCGGAGGGCGCAAACAGCGGGTCGAATTCAAAAGCCAGCTCGTCCACCGACAAAGAGAAGAACTCCGAAGGGGGGCAAAAACCAAAAGGAATGGCGGAGACAACCCCGACGCTGCGTCCTCTAACGCCTCGGCTTCCACCACAACATCGACCACGCCTGCTTCGAACGTCCAGTTGCACCCGAGGAAGCGAAAAATGAAGCCAAACAAAGAAGCTCAACAGGCTGCTGCCTCTGCTGCGGCCAATGACGCCGCCGAGTCGAGCAGCAGCGGACCTGAGATCCATCCGCATGATCAGCCCATCACTAATTGTGTTCAACTATTTTTGAATATCAGAAAACAGGTCTTTTTAACTCATTTTCTCTCCACAGTTATTTGCAATAATTCACAAATTCATATTCATTTTTTTCGTAATAAAATATTAACGGTTGAAAGACAAGATGAACTGAGAGAAGTGAAAATATTAACAAGTTGGATTTACATATTTCAGATTGATCGACGTAGGAAAGGTTTATTCTTGGTACAGCCAAAGCCACCTCAGGGATTTAAGGATTACTTGATGAACCGATGCACTTACGTCCTAGCTGGTAATGCTAAGGAACCGATCATCAATCCTCCAGTGGGGCTACCTGAAGGGATGAAGGAAACGTATATCGAACAAGAGAAACAGAGGCATCGTTTAAGAATGCAGCACGTTGTAGAAAAGGAGAAACTGGTACTGTCCGTGGAGCAGGAGATTTTGCGAGTACACTCACGTGCTGCACGAGCTCTTGCCAATCAGTCGGTTCCTTTCTCTGCTTGTACGATACTGAAAGATGAGGAGGTCTATAACGTAATTACTCCTGAGCAAGAAGAAAAAGATCGCAATGCTCGAAGCAGATATAACGGCAGACTCTTTTTGAGTTGGCTTCAAGATGTGGATGACAAGTGGGAAAAAATTAAAGTAAATGTTTTGAGATATGTTTATAAGAGATATGTGTTTAAGGTAAATGATTTTTCGAGATATGTAATTCCGTTTCGTTTTAGGAAGCAATGTTGTTGAGACATCACAAAGAAGCTGAGGCTTTGCACGCAGTTCAACGGATGGACTGGGAGTGGAAGCTTAAGGAAGTCGGACTTTGTGAATTTAAAGCCACCCCACAAATAGATGATATTTATGTACCGAAAGTGCACGTTTCTGATGACTTTGACCTGTTGCCTGCCTAAATGCCTATTGTTCAATTGCATAGAATTGTCAGTCATATAATAGAAAGAATAAAAAAAGAACACGTTCCGGGGGGAAAATCAGTGTTTCGATGTTCAGGTATATGAAAATTGTAACAGTATTTTAGCCATGATTGTTTGATACGTATATATATACATTCGTAATAACAATGTTTTCATATATTTACGGCCCAACTGATTGAAGATCGAACTAACGTATAAGCTGTGATCTTTACATTTAAAGAAGAAACCAACAAAGTAATCGCTGGAATTACTTTAAAAAAACACGAAGGCTGCATTTTTTATTCCTACGCCGGTAAAATGACTGCTCGTAATTGATATTATGACTATTTTTTGTTGTTGTCTTGGTTAATTACCTCAATTGAAATATTTTCTTTTCTTTCAAAGCGTATAATCGGTCTTTGGAAATTGCACAATGCAATGGTTCGTTACTTCTATCTCTCGAGATGTAAATCGTATTAATAAAAAGTTATTAATATCTGAAAACTCGTCTTTATTTGGATTCAACTTTCGTCCACTCTCATCCAGATACAAATAACAATCTTAATTACACCAAGGTGAAACGTTGTCTACAATATTTACAATCCTCGAGATTTTCTTTCAGTTGCTCTGTTTCATCTGTTTTGGCTCCTCTTTCTGGCTTTCGTTTTCACTGACCGCTACTTCGTCCAGTTTGAAATCTATCGGTTGGTCGTATGCCATTAACCGAGCATAATGCAACGGTTCTGTGAACGCCATCACGTCGAAAAATAATGGATTTCCTTTGACTAGCACTGTTGTAAACATCGTAGGATTCTCTGGCCGAACTACGTCTGATACTTTAAACTTGACCTGGGAACGAAAAATATCAAATCAAATCTTGAACAATGAGGTGCCAAAAAAAGAAAAAGGAAAACCTAAAATGTTAAAATACCAACCTGTTGTTCTCTACAGAAAAGAGAGTAAATTGTTGCCCAATAGGCGTCGTTATTTTCGTCATATTCAAGTCGTGTCACATATCGTTTTGTTAGGACGTGCATTATCAACGGTGTGGACACCGAATAGACGGCGATCCCCGCCAGCATCATTATAGAAGAGGTACTTGCATCACTTTGAAAACTATCTGATAAATAAACTAGGGGCCAACCAAATACTCCTACAGCTGATGTACCCAAAGAAAATATTTTTAACGACTTGATAAAAGACGACATGTTCCCTCGGTATATCTCAGTTCGTGATTCGGGTAGCACCTTCTTGTCATCTTGTAGTTGAGTAGTGAAAGACCTGGTTATTAAATTTGAACATGTCACCTAAATAAATAAAATTGAAATTAGCCCTTCTTGCAAATAACAAGGGGTAATTATTCGATAAAACTTGTTTCATCAAGTCATGAAATATGAAAACATTGTTTCTAACCTGTGTCTTGCAGTAATTCAATTTTATTTTGTTTGTGATTGATGTCTTGTTTTGAATTTGTGAAAAACACCTCCTCCCTTGGGTTAAAAACCGTAACCTCAGTAATGTGGTCATTTTGCACTATTTTTTGACAGAACTGGAATTACTTCTTCAAATGTAAACAGGAACGAACTACCCTTTCTATGAACATGAAGTTTGTCGAATGTTTTGTGACAGTGGTACCAACCACACTCTCTCTGGTTCAAATTTCCGACTGTTCCAGACTTAAAAAAAAATTTGTTGAAACAGTTTGGGAAATGAAACAGAAAATTTGAATTTGAATTCAAATGTCAAAATAATTTAACGAAATTTGGAAAAATTACCCTTATGTCACGATTATCCTAAGTGCCTCTTTATTCAACGATGAATTTCAAAATCAGAATTCCAGAAAAAAATCAGCACAGGAAAATTTCAAAATATATTTATTATACTAAAACAAAAATAACAATATTTTTAATAACATAATTTAATTCAATAATTTTTTCATGATTTCTGAAGCAAGAGCCATGTGAGCCCGTTGATTGCTATTGTTAGCAACTGTTGTCAAAAATCCTTTCAAGCTGATTTTTCCTTTTTTATATTGTTTCACCATTTTTGGATTATCGTCTATCACTTTCTGACACATCTTAGTTAATTCCTCTTGGTTTGTAATTTGATACAAATTATTTTCTTCTACCACCTGCCAAAATTAAATTCATTCATTAAATTATTTCATTTTAAATGAAACATAGATGTTTAGTATCCCTAATTAATTAATTTCAAATACCTGTCGAGCAGTTTTGCTTGAATCAGATAATAAAACTGACAGAACTGTCTTTGCTGAGTGTTTGTTGATTTCCTGATTCGAAATCATGTCGATGATTTCTGCTAACTGGTTTTCGTTTATCGTGCTGCAACGATAAAAACATTAGCATTATTAAAACATCAAATTACAAATTGACTTTGGATTTAATATTGTTTTAACTTGGAAAAACAAATCATTATTACCATTCAGTGATCTCTAATTTTGCTTTATAAAGCGCTTCCAACAAATTAAGGACTAGAAAGTTTGCAACATCTTTTGGAGAACTTTTGATGTTCAGTTTGACGATATTTTGAAAATAGTTTAACAACTCTGGGATTTTCTGTAACAAATTAATGTCACAATTTACATTGTCACACAACAATCAGCAGAAAGATCATTTCATTTCAGTCACCATAATTTGAAGAGTCGTGATCAACGATATTTGATATTTTTCTACCATCGTGTTTCTCTCTTCTCTTGGCAATTCTGGTAAGTGAGATTTCAAATCAACAGCACTGATCAAATTATTTTCATTCGTCGCTGTTTTATTAATATGTATGTGCAGTGGCGGTAAGTTTGGTTCAGGCATGAAACGGTAATCCTGAAACATAAAGCTGATAATTTCTAGTTTTTCTTCCCTCTATGAAATTGGCAATAATCACCTGCTTAACTTCCTTATCTCTCATTGAAATTGTTTTATCAACATCCGCATCCCAGGTGCGGGTTTCGTTAACAATCTGGCCCCCATTTTCACGAATTTTGATCTGTCTTGCTATCTCAAAATCAATGGCTTTTGCAACAGCACGAAAACTGCTGATATTCTTTACTTCCGTTCGGACACCTAAAGGTTCACCTGGCCTGTTTATCGATATGTTTGCATCAACACGTAAAGCACCCTCTGCAAAATAATTTCTCCATTTCGATCAAACATATCATTGATTGTTATTTCGTCATAATTAAAACAGTTTATTCACCTTCCATTTTGCAAGAACATGTTTTTAGTTTCTTCAATATTGCCGTAAGTTCTTTGACCAAGGCCGCAGCTTCCTCACCGTCTTTCAAGTCAGGCTCGAATACCAGTTCCATCAAAGGAACCCCAGCACGATTCAGATCAATCAAACTCCTAAAAGAAATTGTAATTACGAAATTATAATTACGAAGCAGAAAAGGATTGTGTAATTTTGTTTACACTGCAATTTTTTGTTGTATTTTGCAGACCTTTTCAGAACGTCATCGTGAATACTTTTTCCACTGTCTTGTTCCAACTGAATTTGCTTTATCCTTGAAATTTTCAAATAAGGCTTTTTATGTACTGACGGATTGAAAACATAAAATTCACATTGCCCATTGATAGCCAGAGGCTGTCGTTGTTGTGTAATTTGATATCCAGTCTGAAATAAAGTGATGAAATAAATTGCTAATTCAATATGCCGGTAAATGAATCTCAATATTTATAAATTACCGGCAGATCAGCATAAAAATAATGTTTCCTGTCGAATAATGACACTTCGTTGAGTTTGCATGACAGAGCTAAGGATGTCAAGACTCCTGCCTCGACACACCTCGAATTTAAAACCTAAAAAAATGAAAACAATTATTGTATAAAATTAAGGGATAATTTTTAATTTATAACATTTATTTTTCATATTATTAAATGAAACAATACCGGCAATGTCCCGGGAGTTGCACAGTCGAAAAAAGAAACGCAAGAATTGGGTGGTTTTCCAAACGCTGTGGACGAGCCAGAAAATAATTTTGACTCGGACGAAATTTGCGCGTGAATTTCCAGTCCCACTACTGATTCCCACTTTCTGTAAATTCAAAGCCATTTTCAATCAGAATATGAAATTTCACAATTAACTTTTTATTAGTAACAATACAAATCATGACAATTCGAAAAGAACATTTCAAAATTAAATTGAAATTACTTTTGTCTGTTTTCGATTTTGGTACTTAAACTCCGTCTGATTAATAAATTCAAATGTTTACTCCTCATTTTTAAATCTCAAGTTTGATTGTTACAAAAATCAATTCAAAAACATTTATTTGAGGTTATGTTGGCTGCGAGTTATGGCGCCAACTTCAGAGCGGAGTTTAGTAGATTGGTAATTCTGATGTGAAGTTAGCGTCGGTTGGTAACTTTGATGGTGGTTGGCATCGGTTGGCGGGACACTCGTTTGAAGAGAATAAATGTAAAGAAAAACGACCGTAAGTTGTTTTTGCATTATTATTTGACAATAAAAACAATATAACAGTGAACAAAAAAGATAAAAGTAGTGAAATTACGATAAACGACAAGGTTTAACCTCACTTCTACCGTTACAATTTGTACGAATACGAAAGGCCTATGCAAAAATTGTTAATCATTCGTTTTTATCTAATACAAACTATGTAAACTTACCTACGAATATTGTAAGGAAGTATAAAATATAATATAAACAAGAATAATTTAAAATAATATACAAATAGATATAAAGCGATTTTTTATGAATTTTTATTAAAAAATCTCATAAAATTATGAGATACGAATTATTTTGTCACCATTTTGAAAAAAATGAAATTCCACTTCATTACACGTTTTATTTTTTAACAACAACTATCATGACCCTTTGACCTTGTTTTTATTAAAAAAACCAATTTTTTGTCTTTTTTTAAATGTTTAGATGGTAAAGACAATGTCAAAAAGGACAAAGGAGGTAAAAGAATGAAAAAAATTCAAAAAATGAAAATCAAACAACAAAAGTTTTAATAATAAAAAAAGCTACAATATTTCTAGATTGAAAATATTTACAATATATAAACAGCCCATCATTCTAAAATACTGTTTTTGTTCTCAAGCCGTGAGTATGAAAACACTCAGTATTTCAATGAACACTCAGCTTCGTGTTGATTGCACCATTCCGGCGCTATGGCATCCGGGTAAATGTCCCTATATTCAAGTCTTCTCATATGTGCTTGAAGTCTCGATTCCGCTTCGGCGGTGGAGCTGTTAGGGTCGCTCCAAAGTCTCTCGGCTGCAGCGGCAGTTCGTGGCCATACTTTTGAATGGAGGCTTCCACTCGTGACGTACTCGCCCCACATGCACACCTCTCCACCCAACACGTTCTACAATCGAAAACATTACCTTATTTCAAATCATGACACCAACCAAAACACATCAAACACAATCCAATATTAGAATTGCTAGACTAGAATATTTCTTTTTTTTCTAATTTACTACAAAAAAAAAAAAAAAAAAAACGTTTTAAACAATTTTTTAAAAAACAATTGAATTAAAATTGAAAACTAGAACTTTTTTTTTTAATGTTTACAATTTTTAATTGTATATTACCTCATCTCTGGGAATAAGATTATCATAAACTTTCTTCCAGTTATGATAATTTGTGGTTCCCCAAAATCCATGGTCTAGGTACCATGCATTTTTTGTAGACACAATTATTTTGTACCCCAAACTCAGCAGTTTTTCATTCAGGTCCGAATAATCTGGTACCCAAGTTTGAATAACAAATCTGGACTTGTTCAAGTACTGTTCAATATGGCTTGGATCGGTAAGATGTGAACTCCAGAGGACAACTTCGTCCTCGTCGTTTCCCTTAAGTTGATCAATCGCCTGCAGCTGATTTGCATGGAACATAGCCCAGAGATCCAAAAAGTCTTTTTCAGTTCGACCTTTTCCCATCCTCGTCATCTCGTTAACGATTTCTTCTGTCGCATTCCAACAGTTTAAGAAAAGCTGAAACACCAGACAATTGATTACATTTTTTCAAACGATTCTGAGTTTTGAGTTTTTGAGAAAGATTTGTAGATAAAGGATTTGAGACTTTTTGGAAAAATGTATTACTTCGTCGCCTCCGAGATGAATTGTTTCTTTATCGAAGATTTGAAATAGGTAATTGTAGATTAGACCGAGTACTATAATCGTATTTGGGTTGACTGGGTTGAGCTGGCCGCAAGGAGGTTGGATACAGTAGTCCCTCCATGGTTGCTGGTTCACGCAAACCGCGAGCTTGCCCAGACCTTCCATCTCGCCCCATTCCCAACCGCTGCCTGCGTGGGACGGTGTATCTAATTCCAAAATTACTCGCACACCACGTTCTCTACCGTATTCGACGATTTTCTTCATGTCTTCTTCGCTGTAAATACTCTCTGGACCATACGCTCCGAACCTTAAGAAAACACATCAACAATTATACAAAATTTAATCTTGATGTCCAATCTAAAACGTTATTTTATAAATTTAAATTCGTTTTTAAATTTGAATTCCATTTGGTATCAATTTTAAAGTTTAATTTTTTGTGTTTATTGAATAATTAATTCGTGTGAGGTATTGAAATTGATTTTGGTCATTTATCTTTCAGGTATGAATCTTACTGAGTCATCTGCGGGATGTATTCAACGTGAAGAGGAAAACTCTGACTGTCGGTAGCGTGCCAGTGGAGAACATTCATCTTGGAAGCAGCAAGTCCATCGATCGTCTTAAGAATATCTGTTACCGGAAGAAAATTCCTGGCTGTGTCAATTAAAAGTCCCCTGTGAGGATACGCCGGCTCGTCTTCGATAGTCGCATAGCTCAACATCACCAATCCATGACCACCGGTTGGCGTTCTTGTACGGGCCGTCAGTTGCAGAAGCGTCTCTAAAGCCAACCTTGCCCCGTAAATTGTATCAGCAGTTATGTTGATGCTAATCTTGCTCTCTGCAAGGAAACGAACAAAATAATTCACTCAGTCAGATGAAACTTGAACCGTTCAAAAATGTCGTCTTAATTAGTCATTGAGCTCGACCTTTCAGTTTCATATCAAATTTATATCTTTCACTCGTGTGCCAGTTCAGTGCAAGGTCGGGCGACTTGACAATCATGTGCAGACTAATAGGTGTCGATGTGGAATTGCAATCGCTGCACATCTTCCACAAATGTTCGATAAAAATATCTTTCATGCTCATCAGCTGGGGTTTCGCAACTTTCGGAACACTGTTGAGTTCGAAATAAAATTCGTTCGGTTTGATGTCGATGTACTGCAAAAATGGAGATACAAAAAAATTCACATGTACAATTTTAATGGAACAATTGTTTGCAATTTTGTTTTAGGGTATCTTACAATTTTTGGACTGAGGCGAACAACAAATAGACTTACACTTTTTGCCAGACGAATTGTTTTGGTTGGGACAGGCCAAAGGCCTGCATACTTGTTGCATACTAAACGACATGAGGCCAGTGTCGTATGTCTGTTAGATGTTAGTGAACTCTCATTCACATTGTTGCTTGATGGATTTACTCTACGGCACACTTCATCGTTGCATTCATACGAATTGAAAAATCTGAAATGATTTCAACGAAACATTGTATGGTAGTTAAACTAGGAACAAATTGTTCATTCATTCTTGAATCTGAAATGTTTGTTTTTGAAATGAAAGAAGAAACGAGGTGAAGTAACGTTGTGAATTTGATATATTCTCGTTTTTGTTGTATTTAAATTAAACGAGTTGAACAAATCAAAACTTGATCATCACGATAAATCATCGACGCTATTTTGGGTTGCGAAATGTTTACTCGCAAACTCTTACATAAATTTCGTTTATAATTTCTTCGTTCAAAGATTATTTTTCGTCATAAAACATTTTAAATGTGTCCAGCGCTCTGGTATATAGGTTGCACTCGTCTTGACACATTCGCCTTGCATTTTACGACCTTTGGTGTATGTGCATTTTACAACAGTCGTTTTACTTCAGTTATGTATCTAACACAATCAAGCAGTCTAACTAATCAACCAAATCTCGGACAAAATATGTTTGTCTCCTCTATTTTATAATCCGAATGAACAATTTTTTAAAAATAAGATAATTTTTTTTAAATTAGAACATTTTTTTTTAATTTTGAATTTTCTATTAAAAAACATATATCTATATAAATAATTTCCACAACTAATAATGAAAGGTTGACAAATGGTTTACTCACTTTTGATCGGCTTTGGTAAAAAAGATTCCTCCAAATGTTAGAAATATTATAAGAAAAATGTTCATCGTGCCTAAAAATTGAAAATTGTGATAATTTTTAATAGGATTTTTGATGTTTTATTATTTGAAAGAAAAAAAATGTTTCTCGAATGAAGAATTCCGTTTTAAAGAATAGGAAGAACTAAAAAGCATCAAGATTCGGGCAAATAATGGGTGCGTAAGAATTTGATTTCCCACAGCTTGTTGAACTGTCGCGGTCGAGTCGGCGTTCACGATAAGATCAATGAGTTGTGATAACGCGCGTATCTTCGGATGTGGCGTTAATTATGTGCAGATTTTTGTACCGCGCTATTGTACTGTGCAATCCTGGTCACAGTGGGTTCACACTTAAGTTGAAGATTAAGTGCGATTAAATTTGCAATTTTTCCCCTTTCTTTTATATTACCCTTTGAAACGCGATGACTTTTCAAAGTTGTATCAACTTTTTGATCACTCGAAATACATTTTAACGAATACAATTTTGCATAAAAAATTTTCAAACGAAGGAACGTTTCCAGTTGTAAACAATTGTTTCAATTTTATCATTTACACATTTTGAAATGTTTTCAACGAATAATAGTGGGAAAAACTTACCTTGCTGTTGTAATTTTTTTTGTATAAAAAAATGAATTGTCACTTGAAAATTCTTCTATTGGAGTGAAACAAAAGCGTATCTGAGATAAAGAAAATAATGGAGTACATTGTCAACGATTTTGTTAGAGAAACTGATAATCAAAATTAGCCGGCGGATGTAAACATTCGTGAGCTCGCTGCGAGCGCAGTCTCGTGAGAACTGAGCAGCGCGCTGATATCGTGTGGATTTAAATAGGGGAAGGGAGATTCTACGCGGTAAAGGTATATCAGCGATTGGCTGAAACAACTGTTCCGAAAGAATGTCAACCCGGGAGTTAATTTTTGTAAATGCGGGCCGATTATATTTGACAATTGCTAAATGTTATTTGCAAACAAATTGACTGTTCTTTTTTTTTGTACTTCACTTGTCTATGCTAATGACGTTCTGATACATTTTTAATACTCCGATTATACTATAAACACTTGTTATATTATAAAGCACAATTTGTTGCTTTTGTTTTAAAATATTGTTTTAAAATGTTTTAACATTTTGTTTTGTTTAAATTTCTTTGTTATCTGACAGTTTAACTTGAACTGTTCAATTATAAATTAACTGCAACTGATAAGCCACAGTGAATTCCGTATTGTTTTCCTCGTGCATTTTTATAATGGTATCATTGTAGTCAAAATGAAATGGTTGGCTGTGTTACAGTTTTTATGAAAACGTAAAATTAATACAAAGCGCATAATTACCGAGCTTTGCGCGTTTCCGGCAATGATGCATAATGGGCCACATGGTTGCCTTCTAAATAGCACATCCTTGTATGTGTAATTATATACGAAACAAGATAATAGTATCACAACTCGCGCATTTACCATTCAAAAAGTATACGTTATACTTTGCAGCAATCATTCAATTGAATTTTCAAAAAAAAAAAAAGAAATGCGTCCAATTTTAAGCAAACAATCAGAATTCATTTACAAACAAAAATAAACAACTCTGAAAAAAAACAAGCGAAACGTCTCGTGTTGAAAATTTGAATGCGCAAACAGAGATGCAAATTTGAATTCGATTATTTTTATTGTAGTAATACATAATTGTTCCTCCCTTTAATTATCAGTTTCACAATGAATCTAAAAGTTTGCGTACATTACATGCGATGCGATGCGATAATTTTTGCATTAATTATTTACAGGTTTTGCGCAGATCCTACAGTCTAGTTAATTACATTTCGTTTCGTATTGGGAATTCGTCTCACGACTTACAATACGACGAAATCAAAAAAGAAAAACAAATTATCGAAAAGCAACGAGCGTCGAGTTCTGAGTGTCAGTCCTGTTGGATCTTTGTTTGACCTGTGATGACACTGGGAACAGCGACAGATGGTTGCTGGTAAAGATACCGAGTTTGAACCAAGTGATTGATATAAAAATAATCGGTCTCTCAGTTGTGTTTGTTACTGTTTAGCGTAACGTCCAGGGGCTCGTCCATCGAGTGAGAATTCGGACTGAGTTCTGGTTGCGCGTTGCTCCCAAGGTGATGAAAGAGGGGAGTGATTTGAGAAGCTCTCGGGGGATGAGGACCTTTGATCGTCAGGTCCATCTCGGCTTCTTGCGGTCGGTCCCTTATAATCAGCGTCGAATCGCTCTCCGATGGGCTACTCGAAGTTCTAGGTGGAGAACCACATCCGCATTTTAATCTGTCCGGTGATTTGTCACAGGGCATCGGATAACTGAAACCAATATCAATTTCAATACTCAAATTCATTAACCAATTACACTTTACATTATTTCACATTATATCAAAATCGTATCTAAATGTACTACATAAATGTTACATGATTTTTATCCTGGTATAATTCAAGTTGAATAAATTATGCAAATTTTGAACGAAAAATTTAATTTAATAATCGAAATCGTTAGAGAAATTAACAAGTTTTAAAGAAAACGTTTTTCAAAATCAAAATTTTTAATATATTTATATACATATATATTGTATGAAAAGTTTATATTTAATTGATATAACATCTTGCTTTGAAATATAAACGGTTTATATACGAATTATATAAGTTTTGTATTTTGTTTATGTAATATATATTTTAAATATAATTGAAAATGTATTTTTATTCGTGCGGTTTAGTTTGCGTTTTTTTTGTTGTATCAGGGTTTGAGATTTAAATTTAGGTTACAGTGGTTTGCGCAAACTACCTTCATTTTTGTCGGTGATATTTCTTGTAAAAATAGTGGATTTGTGTCATTTTGAAATCGAATAATGATTCTGATAAATGATTAATATTAATAGAACTCAATGAAAGATAACACTATGAAAAAATGAACTGGCAATGATTTGAATTACAATTACAGATTATTCAGTAGGATAACGATCATGCGATCAATCTTCATAAAAAAAGTAAATTTTGCAAAGATTTTGAGATATTAATCTGATTCTGGTGACCTTCGATGTTTGAACCACACTTTGTTTTTTAAATTGAAATGTAATTTATTTATTCAGTAAGCATTTTTTGTGAAAAAAAGTTTCATTTTGCCTACTAAACATTTTTCTTTTAATAGTAATTCCAACTTCAAATTTTACTTACAAAAAGTTTTGTCAGAAATCAAATTTTTCAATATTTCAAAATATAGGTGTAATTATTATTTAATTTTATATCTAGAATATATATGGTTATATTTTAAATATAGAAAATTAATCTAAAATATATTTTGAAATATATTGTAGTCCGTGTAAGAAATATTCGAGTTTTTTAGATGTAATTTTTTAAAATAATTGTTTTCAATGTATTAGTGATAAATTTATATCCAAATGGTTTATTAAAACTGTAGAAAAGAAATGAAAATGAAAAAAGCTTGCCTATGAGGTGATGGTAAAATTCTGTAATCCCTGCAAACAGGTATCGGTCCGTTTTCGGTGAGTTTGTCGGTATTGGGCGCTAACTGCGTTGAGGGTGAAGTCGTTTGAGGGGTTGGAGGCGACGTGTCGGGACGTTCTACGTTCGGGGGTGGTGGCCTCAGAAGAAGAGGCGCGGCACTTCCCAACCCCAAGCAGCGCATCCGCCAAGCGTCTTGCAACAACTGCAGTCGCGCTTGTTTTCTCCATTTAGCTCTCCTATTTTGAAACCATACCTGAAATTTAGATACAATTCATTAAAATTCAATAAAATATTTATCACTATTCATTGAACTTTAAACAAATTGGAAAAACAAACTTGTAACTTGTAACATTATTTTTGAACGGTTCGTTTCTTCAATGAAATTAATATGTTTATTAATTTGAAATATTTATTAAATTGTTTATTTGATTTCAGAAACGGAGGAAGTGAAAAACAAACCTGCACTCGAGCCTCGGAAAGAGAAATTCTCAGCGCCACCTCTTCTCGTAAAAAAACGTCGGGGTAGTGAGTCTTTTGGAACAGAGATTCTAACTCTTGCAATTGTTGAGGTGTAAACGTCGTACGATTGCGTCTCTGCAAAGTTACGTTCTATTGATTAGGATATTTTTGCTTGAATTTCAATTTTGGATACTAAAATATATAATAGACATTCTAATTTTTAATTTTAAAATTGTAGATTATTTTTCAATGTTAGAAACTATTTTTGATCGTAAAATATTTGGTCCATTTTTGTATGTACCAAGATTTTTATTCATCTTGTTTTTTTTTTCAATTTTTCATGTAAACATAAATTGATTGTAGAATTTTTTTTTTGCAAAAAAGTTTCTTTGTTAGAAAACAAATTGAAAATCCAGGAAAAAAAATACAGGACAAAATATTTGTGAATTTAAAAGTTGAGCAGTGAAAAGTCAGTTGCAATGCAGATTAATTGGGACACAAAATTCAATTCGTCAGACGGATTTGAATTCGGAGCAATAAATAGTTCCAAAAACCCTGACATCGATCGCGGAGAAAACAATCGTGCCATTATTGTAGTGCTCGTTTTAGAACACTAATTACAATTTGTTGTTATAGGGACTTGTGGAAACAATAGACAATTGTAAACTACTCTGAAAAAAAAAATCAAATTTGAACAAAAATCCGTTTTACCAATTCAAATTCAAAGAACGTTGATTAAAATTCGACAAGTTTGGAATAAAAATAAAAATTATATAAAATTTCAAATTATATAAAAAGTTCACCTGCAGATTTTCATCAGAATTATATAACCATGCACATGACATTTCATTGCATTATATAAACAAAATAATTATCTCATAAACAAAATTCAAAATTCATTTAGCGAATGGACACAAAAAAATGAACATTCATAAAAAACTTTTACAGGTCACAGGTGTTAAAAACAAATGGTCAAGTGAAAATGTCAGGTGAAAATTTTATCTGTGTTCTCTTACATCTAAACTTTTCATATCAAAGTAAATTAAATGTCTAATTTTATCGTTTTACAGTATAAAATAAAAATGAAAATTTTTAATTGTTTCCAACGACCAAATATTTTGTACGCTTTTTGACATGTCCAGAAATTACAAACAAAAAATCATAAATTTATACAATTTATTAAACTCAATTGAATTGTTCTCACGGTTAAATTTAAATGTTGAAATTATTTAAGTGTAATTGAAAATTAATGAAGAGTTGGAAAATGTTAAGAAACTTGAGGAAACCTACACTGACCTGACGACGGCGGCCAAACATGTACTCCGTGAGTAGGTCCGCCTGAGGGCCGAGTGGCGACAAGTAAGGTCCCGCCATGGGTACCAAAAATCTCGCAAAACAAACCACTGAAACCGGAGAGCGAAACCCAAGCACGAGGGTGAGCGATCGCGAAATGGCGAGAGACTGACGCAAATTCGCAGAACAACCCTTATAGTGGCAATATACGTCCGGGGCTGTTCGCCCTCCGATTGGTCCGCTCGGGGGCGGAGGCGTGCGCCAACTCGGCCGGGGTTTACACCCCCGTTGTCGCTCAAAATGCATCCAACCGCGCCAGATAAATCATATCTCAGGCGGGGAAAAAGATTCCGACACTCGATCGAAGGCTATCGTTTGTCAAACACCCCTACCAACAATAATTTTTTGTTTTTTACATTTTTATTTGACAAAAAACATGGTTCGCGGCTCGCAATTAAAATCGCCATCGGTCCATTTGTTCCACGCGGTTCAAAGAATTCACAATTCAATATCTCGCAAATTCCATCGGCCGATCATATTTTTTTGATAAGCTCGATCGCCTTTTTTTTCAGCTTTGTGGTCTATTTTCAATCTCGTTCTTTTTTTCCTTCCTATCAAAAACTCGTTACTTTATTAACGAGCTTTGGTATTTCAATTAAAACAAATCAAAGTTTGGACCTTTTTTTGTTCATGTTACCAAAAACAATTTTGTTTTTGTTTTGTTTTGTTTGTTTGTTTGTTTGTTTTTTTTTTTTTTTGGTAAATGAAATTTTGTTAGTTGAATGTGAAGTTC
>JAAMPD010001138.1:0-29091 GCA_025266255.1 Trissolcus basalis | reverse complement strand
GTTCCCATTTTTCAACAACAGGTCGCAACAAAAATGTATTTTATTTTAGCCAAAATATTCTCCTGTGATATACCAAGGTCACTACAGAGCCAAATTTTTAAAATATATTATTAAAAAATTATTAGACGAAAAATAACTAAATTGTGTGAGAGAGACAAACGAGTTACATGACACTTCACCTTAAGGACCACCCTACTGTATACATGATTTCGCAAATAACGTGTATCACTTTTGTAAAGATCGAACAGTTCTTTATGATTCACTGTAGTTGAGTTGATAACACTTGGATTTGAACATGACAAAATTGTTTCTAATTTTCTCAAATTCATGCACGCTGTCATCCATTTTTGTGACAACACCTTGAAGAGCAAGATTCTGTTTTCGCAAAATTGCATCGTGCAATTTATCAGTCTCAGATTCGAACAATTTTTCGATATGTTGGGTTGTGATGGATTGTTCTTGCTGAAACGCAGGTAAACATATGCTGGGTATTGTGGGAAAGGTTGGAGGGCCTTCATTTTTTTGTTTTTGCAAAGAATCAAGTTCGTGTTTAATCAAAGTTTGGACAGCAAATGCTAGTAGTGATGACACTGGTACGATTTCTTTTGAAGTTTCATTTTCCTTGCCCCCGTTTTCACAAACCAGATCGGTTTAGGTATAAGCTTTAATAAGTCTGTACATGCTGACGGATTTATGACAACATAATTTTCCGCCGATTTTTCAAAGCACAGCTGCGCCTCTGGCAGCTTTTTTATGCGATACACCGGTAGTTGGCGCTGATAGCCAAAATTTCTTTATTCGCGCATCTGAACAATTAAATTTTTGTTATATATTAGGCGATTTAGCCAGTTAACAGCACTTCTGCTCCAGCGACTAGAGAGCCGACATCTTCTTAGGATAATAGACATTTTTAGCTGACGAGGCCCCCGAGCGCTTTAGCTCAGCACGCACAGTTGCTGCCGGCGACCGGCACGAGCAACATCCCTCCGCTCCTTAAGCGATCCAGCGACCGGACACGCTCTCGCGTTCCCCTCCGCGGTCCCCTATGAGACTTGCGACACGTCATCCTCGTGCCACCGGTGACCGGGACATATTCCCCAGGTGCAACTCTCGATAGAGTTCTCCAGGTGCTTGCCTAGTGCACCACACTACCGCCCAGGAGTCCACTTTGCGACTTGCTGGCGCTACACTCACCTTGAGTGGTGAGCCCCAGGTGCCTCCTAGTGCACCACGTTGCATGCTCAGGAGTTCAACCAGTGACTCTCCGGCGCTTCACTAGCCTCAAGTAGCGAGCCCAGGGTGCTTCTTAGTGCACCACGTTCAACGCCTAGGAGTCCACTCAAGCGACTTCCTGGTGCTCCACTAGCCTAGCGGTTATTCTCTGCGACACCCAGAGGGCACCACACGCTCTCGCCTGTGACTCTAACGTCAACATCCAGAGGGCACCATCAGCTCTCACCAGTGACACTCACGTCACCATCCAGAGGGCGCCATCAGCTCTTATCAGTGACACTCACGTCACCATCGCAAAAACACCATATCGCCGTTACTTTAGCAGGGCAACGCGCGGCTAGAACGTCAAATCAGCGGCACCTGACAACCAACCCACTAGCTCACGAAAAAATAGCTGTCCTGAAGAATATAACCTCAAAATAACTAACAAATATATTTTTTTCTGCTTTTCTGTCTCGATACGTTTTGGAAATCCTGAAGCCTCAGATTTAAATTCAGAAAACATTTTTATAAATTCAACAAACAAACCACCGTCCTCGGTGGCATGATTGTACTGTGTTGCTTTATAGTGCCATATTTTATGTAATTTGATTGAACGATAGCCTTTCGAAACTGCTTTGCGCAGTTTGTCAACTACCCAGGTACCTGAATGTATACGATCGTTCACTTCCTCGTGTAGATTATCTGTTTGAC
This sequence comes from Trissolcus basalis, assembly GCA_025266255.1. Taxonomy (NCBI): domain Eukaryota; kingdom Metazoa; phylum Arthropoda; class Insecta; order Hymenoptera; family Scelionidae; genus Trissolcus; species Trissolcus basalis. The sequence continues at coordinate 27,165 of JAAMPD010001138.1, read as the reverse complement.
GCATTTCTTCCACACATTTACGACAAAGTGGAAAAAGTTACTTGTTATTAATTCTGTATGGAAGAACAGAATGGACCTGGTCACTCGGCAATGCCTAAAAAGTGAAAGGAAAATTCATTGTGTGACTACACTTACGTTATAGTTCCAAATTTTGAATTTCCCGCCAAAAAAATTTGGAAAAATCTCATTACACTCTTTCAAATATCCTATGTATTCCAGAATTTTTTTCAAATATTTTCGGTTTAATTACGTCGAAAAAAAAAAAATTTAAAACGAATTCAAACAACCATATTTTCATTATTAAAAAGGAATTGTCAAGAAAAAAATTAGAAATTTAGGGTAAATGACTTTCTCAACATGTTCTTTCGAAAGACAAATGAGCACATTTTTTTGTCAGGGGGCAGATTTCACCAGCTTAACCAGCTATGCCCTTACAACGTTGCCCAAGTTTACCCCACATTGAGTTCAAGCCTAACTCAGCCACGGACCTGAGACCGGGGTTTTTGACTAATTTTATCTTTTTTTAGACGAATGTTCTCGGCTGTCAGATAATCGGTAATGTAAGCTGTCTTGTCCTCGTCTGTGACGCACCCTCCGCAGAAACCGCTAGACTCTTGTTTTATTTTAAGGAAAGCGTCGATGTATTTCGCAAAGAGACCACCTTCTGAGGTCAATTGTACCCAGTCGTTTTGTATTGCCAAATTTCATAAACTTTCAAAATTTGATAGCCTAGATGTATTGTTTTGCGCAACTCATCCGAGACATACGTGCCTTCGAACCAATGGTCCTTCTCATCCGTGTGTGAGCAAGGATCCTTGTTCAGCTGTTCAGCGCACGTACGACAGAGCGCGAAGATGAGACGACCACCCATACGCACGGGTGAAACAGGATGCAAGAGTTTACGTGGAGCAAGAAATCGACAGCTAACGAGGCCCTCGACACGTTCCAAATCGTTATTAGGCCCGACGAGTTCCAGACAGTCGGCACCTACGAACAGTCTAGGGTGTCCGACAGGGTATTTTTCGTACTTGCACACCCAAGGGTACAAGCTACGAATGTCGGAAAATTTTATCGTTCTACCGTCTCACGGTTCGTAGAACGTAGCCATATTAGCTACACGGCCTTCAAAAAATGTATCACGGGGGTTCAAGGCATGTGTCAAATACCTATCCAAAGAACGCGAAAATTCCTGAGCTTCCGTATCTGTTTCCAAATAGTCCCTGAACGAACACTCCCACTCTTCAACGAGCCTATACCCCGCACCCTTGATACGTTTAAAAATGGAACACGTTCGCTCGTAACGATCTGTCAATTTATCGCAAACTTTTTTTCTTTTTTCATTCGTAGGGTACTTGTCGCGCTCAGCCTGAAAACATTTTGGGCAACCGTGCCAGTAACAGCCGTGAAACTGATATACGGTGTTTGTGGACGATTCAAAACCGTCTACTAAAACACCGATGGAGAGACGAATTTCACGACCACGGGCCGCTTGGCGGATCGTAACACCTTCAGCTTTTTCGCGCAGTGCTAACCATTTCAGAGCCAAGGGTGACTGCCTATCCGCTAGTCTGAAAATCGAAGAGGTAATTTTTCGCAAAGAGATCGTCGTACCATTTGATAAACTTGTTTCTGTCATCGGTGCTCATACGGTCGGGCGAATGAAATTTTTTTTCTGGTGAAGGACCGATGTAATTTCGATTCTGAAAGGTATTGAAAAAGTGCAGAAAATAACCCTTTTCTTCTGGAAAGCCGAACGTTTTTGAAGTTTGCTCAATGCCATGTGAAAGGAATTGAGACTGTCGATAGAAACGATTTTCTCAGCATCTGAATGATTTTTGTACCGTTCAAAATCAGCTTTGGAACCTCGCGATGATTTTTAATGATGTGTGGAATGAAAATCGCATCATATGCTTGAGCGTTGTGTGCGATACACACGATTTGTTCGAAAGGTGTGTTTTCACTAAGAACATAATCACAAAATTCTTCAACAGGATTAACGGAAAAAACTTGCTCGCGGGTGTTGAATACACGACACCAGTTTTTTAGGTTGGTGTCACCTATACACAACGTACAAGCTTGTTGCACAACACATAGATTTGGCACGTGTTCGTAATCAGAGACAGATCCTTCGAGCAGTGTGTCTTGCCTAGCCTCGAAATCATAAAAAACAAAGAGAAATTGATCTGTTAGGGCGCGTTTGGTTTTATACTTCTGCATATAGCAAAGATAGTTCTCACAATTGACTATTCTGTTGCAAACGGAACACATAGATCTGCCACAGACATGTTTTCTGCTGATCACCTTCATACAGCGAGGACACAGTTCAATGGAATCACACACACTTTTTGATTGAACGAACGAATTAGCGCGTCTGTGTTAATCGAAGCATTTTTTTTTTAATATGGACGACAATCGCCGCATCGTACTTGTGAGGTGGACTGAGGCAACGAGGTGTAGAGTAACATCGCGGACATTTTTTGACACACCTATGTTTCCCGTCCTCCTTGTACCCTGTATTACGAAACTCACAATAGTTGCGAACGCCGAGTGCCCCCGTCACGTTTAAAACAGGTTCGAAATGTTGTTTGTCTTTGTAATACAAGATCAACAGCGTATGCAACACGCTACCAAAAACTAAACGTGTTTTTTCACTCTCGTCAAAAAAAGCTGGTTCCCTCTTTTTACCGAAGGACCTACACGGGTACACGACAAGCGCAAATCCTTGCTTGGCTGGTAACCGCTCAAAATTTCTCAACTCGTCGATCCCGCAACCGTTCTCGGGTATTGTGACGCCTTTATCTTTAACTAGTTCGATCGCTTTTTCTTTCTGAAACGAGCGTGGAAATCAGTTTTATTTCAAAAGTCGTGCGCTTTACTTGATCGCGAAAGACCACGTACGGCATAAGCCCGTGCTGTTACGATCGATCGTGGAAGACACAAATTATCGTTGTTTACAATGTTCAGCACAGATCTTTTTTTAACATTATCGAACGACAGTTTCAAAGCTTTTCCAGACCCTTGCATACCTTTTACGACGGAACAGTTGATTTTCAACTTTTTACCAATGTCGAACACAGCATTGCTCTGAGCGATGCTAAAAATTAAGTCAGATAATTGGCTGCTGTTGAAATCCCTAATAAGTCTGCACGATAACCACGCGTCTCCCTGTGCAAAACCATCTGGTGACAAGAAACACCTATGTAGTCGCACTCGTCGTAATCAGCTGTCAAAACTGTGTGGAGATCGGAGATCGAAGATTTTTTCCAGAGCGTCTTTAAAGACAGCCGTTGGTGGTGGTTTCCTGAATTTGACAACTATCTCACGACCTTGTGTTTTGAAGCAAGGGAAGTAACGACGACTATTCGAGACGATGTCGAAGCTATGCATTTGATCTAGCAAGGAAGTCGCCCGTGTACGGCCATCGCCATGCTGCAAAGGAGCAGCGTCATCGAGCACGCCAACGTCACCTACAAAAACATATTATGCTGTATTATATATATATCATATTATACCGTCTTATACGTATTATACGGTATCATATATATACCGTCGAAATTGTTTATAATTTTAAACAAAACAGAATTTCACCTTGCCGATCAGACGTAAAGATTTCGATGTTCTTAAATTCATCGTCAAGACCATCGTCGAGTTCTTGCAACGGTTCTGAAAAGGGTAGAAAGAATCATGACATAACGATTTCGAAAAACATGTAGTTGATGTGTGCGGATAATTTACTTACCACGCGCATGCGTACAATCGTTCAAAATTTTACTCATCACTCCTTCCGAAATGACCGAACGACGATGTAGTTCGTCACCAACGATCGCCATCGAACGCAGATCAGTGAAACACAGTTTTTTGTATGCGTATGCGATTTCACGTAGTGACATATTACGCACCATGTATTTTATTTTACACAGCACTTTGTCAAGACTACACGTACGGACGCTCTGACGAAACCGCGCATCGCACACGCGTCTCAAATGAGGATTTCGCGCAGGACGTAGCGCAAAAGCTTAGCGAGACAGTCGACTGCACTCGATCGCTCCATTTTGGATACTGATGCATATCGAGGTTGTTCGTTCAATTAAAACAATAGTATTCAGCTGTTAATGACGTCATCGACGTATTCGATTTTTGTCAGCGAATGTAGAAATTAGTATGAAACATGACACCTAGACGGAAGATCTGTAATTAAGACGGCATAAAAGAATTATCATGTCTTATGGTATAAACATACAAAATGTGATTGATATTGCAAAGAGCGACGCCGCCAGATAGAAATTTGCCGACTCTGCAGAGAGAGATATTACTGTGCCTATAAAGACGTTGCTACCGATAAAATTATTCAACGTGTCAGTCGTAACAGAGAACATTGATTATGAAGTTCGTTATCGTAATGCAGGGTTTTACGAATAACCTAAATTTCTTCATCTTTAAAGAGATAGCCCTGGTTTCACTAGACGATTGTCGCGCTACGGCACATTGGATCGTCAGACCTCCGATTTCCCACCACGGTCTGTCGCATGCGACCAGGGTGAGAAACGACTGGCTCACACACAAACACCACGGTCTTTGCTGGTTCCGGGGAACGTCCGATCTAAAACTGGTCGTCAAGGAACTGCAAAAAATAACACGCATTGCCGACGTAGTGTACACGCGTGAAGAACAAAAATGGGATTATCTAACATCGATTTTGGAAGCACCGGTGGTTAGTTTAACCACGGATCTGCGGAATCCTTCTTTTGAAAAAATGGCTTCGAGAGAGGAAGCGAAAAATGATCGATGCCTTCAGTTGTGAGGATTTCTGATTATAAGCAGAGACCAAGGAAAACGCCTGACATTGTGAAAACTAAAAAAGTCGTGACAACATTAGTTCACTCGTTGAAAACGTTATCGCTTCTCACGCGTATGCCCTCAACAAATCGAGATCAAAATTTGCAATAGCTGGGCTCTCGTACAGAGACGTCGATGCTTAGCGTCCACGCGTTGTGTTGTGTGGCCAGTACTGGACAGGTGTGAATTTAACAATCCAGGAATGGCGCGATATCATGAAGCTCGCAAACAAGCTCACCGCTTTCGTCAACGGTGTACGCTGCGAACCCGAGATACAGATCTCACCACAGCGCACAAAATACACCAAGATGGTGTACGAAAAGCCATCTGTAATCATCGAAACCACCGATAGTAAGAATATTTTTCTACATCGTCCATTTCTTCATCAAAATAAATACATATTTCAAAATGCGCGTCTTGTTGCTTATAGACTACGGACAGAAGGCTGTCGTTAACATGCAGAAAGTGACATTTGAGGGTCTCCTTCGTGTAGCGCCGTGCATCATAGATTGGCTCGAGTTTCTGGATTATCACACCAACGCTGTGAACCACTGCTGGGCTCAAGTAAAAAAACCTAAAATTTAACACTCGTCAGGACAATCCGTTGATGGTCATTAAAAGTTACATGTTTGCCTTTCCGGATTTACTGCAAAACGACGTTGTGTTTGCGATCGTTCGCAACGAGATGATTATGTACGACGAGAATGAACGTGTGAGCAGAAATTCGAGCACCGAAACGAAAACAATGTTCAGGCGCAAAACTTGAGAATAAAATCAAAACGTGGCGGAAGATCAGTTTTATTATTTCAACCTAACCTTTCTTGAAGCAAATATATATTTGAAATGAAATCTAGGGTACAAATATACGAAAAACAAGACAGGAAACATAGTTTTTAAAAAATTTATTAGAAATTCATTCAAAAATTCTTCTCTTCTTACAAGTCTTTTTTTCCTCCTCAAACAACAGTTCGTAAACTTCACAGGATCGCGTTCCAGGTTCTGAAAATTTCGAGGCATAGTTCGCTTCTCAATTTTAAAACCTCACGAATCGTATCGTCTTCGCGGTAGTACCAGTGCCAGGAAGTTTTGTCGGTGTGTCGCTCTTCCCACAACCACTGTTCACGCTCTTCTGCTTTTTCCATCGAATCGTCGACACGTTCACGTTCCAGTTCCAACGCCTCCAGCTTTCTTTCTTGTGCTTTTCGGTGACTAGCAATCTCGTCATCGACCGAACGTGTAAAAACAGCTAGCGCTGTGCGTGCATCACCGTACGAGACCATCTTGTCGTTATTAAGCGCGAACACTTTAGTCTGCTTTTCCATTTAAACGCGTCTCCTATTATGACAGCAGATCGTACAACACGCTGACACAGCAAAACCCCTCCTCGACTTGCTTATACCGGTCGACAATTTCCTCTGTCGTACTGATTTCACTCTCTATCTCTTTGATCTTGTAAACAACTTTTGCAAATCTGCAGCAGATACACGCACCAGGAACGTAACTGCCCACAAGCTCTTTTTCGTGAACATATAGCTCGTCACTAATATAACCCTCGTAATCAAAGAGGGTTACCCGCAACTTGTACAGTATGTCCTTTTTGCACGTAAACACGTAAAGTTTTTTCACAGCAGCTTTGCGACGTTTCACAATTTCGTCCCTCACCCAGCACTGATAAATGTCGAGTGCGAGCCGTGAATTGCCGTGGGTATCATCGTAGGTTTTTGCTAAACATTTTTTCTTTCTCTAGCAGAAGCTCATATACTTCTACAGCGCAACGTTTTAATTTTTCGATTTTTTTACACTTTATGATAACACGAAGAAGGGTGAGAATCTTGTCGTCCGAAACTTTTATTTCATATGCCGTCTCAATCGCTGCAATAGCGTCTTTCCTGGAACGGCACAGCATAAACAATTCTAGCGGGTGACGTTCATCTACGGGGCCGCTGGGACGCACTTCGCAATTTTCGTAACATTATTTAAGATGTCTTTTTTCATTCTCTAAAGCGATGCACCGTTTTTCAGCACTTTTCTGACGCTTCACAAACTCATCATCGACCCAACGTGTAAAAATACTGATTGCTGTACGTGATAAAGCTTTCAAGATAGACGCTTGGAAAAAAGGTTTCAAACGTGAGACAGGATCGAAATCGAAAGCTTTCGACTCTACATGAAGTACATACGCCTCGTACATGCGTTCTATTTATTCCAGAGGGCTACCCTAGGAACAGATAAGAACATAGCGCGCGCAAAAAACTTTATCATTCGCAAACGAACTGTCTAGCAAAATGGATTACTGTGGAAAAAAAAGCCTGAAGCGCAGCGCGGGGTCGTACAACCCCAACGAGGAATCGAGTGAGTGCTTCTTGTCATGCAAGAAACATTCAGATGCACAAAAGTGTGAACCAAAGTCGTACACCAGTTACAAGGATGACTCATTGTACGACTCCAAATCAACATCAAAGTCTAGTTCGAGCTCCGATTCGTCACTGTACATGAGCTTCGTTTAGGTCAGAGGTTTACCTTAATGACGTGTATAAAACGCGCAGCTCTCGAGTTTTCGCTTATGAGCAAAAATGAGTCTGTCTTTCGAGCATCCTTTCACGGCCATGATATGCGGCCCCACGTCCTGCGGCAGAATACAGTTTGTCAAAAAATGTCTCCAGAATCTGAATTCTGTCTGCGATACGAAATTCGACGAAATTTTGTTTTATTATGGCGAGTGGCAGCCTGTTTACAACGAGCACCGTAATAGAATTCAAAGAGCGTTTGCCGCAAAGTCAAGACTATTCGTCAGACCCTGAAAAAACAAAACTGATCATCATCGACGACCTCATGCGTGAATCGTCGAACAACGTCAGAGTCGATCTGTTTACCAAGGGCAGCCACCATAAAAATTTGAGCGTCATGTTCATAACGCAGAACAAGTTCCACCAGGGAAACGGGCAGCGCGACATTTTGCTTAACACAAATAACGTGGTTCTTTTCAAGAATCCACGAGATTGCGCGCAAGTCCAAAACCTGGCTCGACAGGTGTGTCCGGAAAACCCTAAGTTCTTGCAAGAAGTTTATTTCGACGCGACGAGCAGACCGTTTGGTTATCTGCTCCTCGACCTAAAGCAGACGATGCCAGAAAATGGCCGTTTTCGGACAAACATTTTTCCTGACGACCGGTTTCAATACGTGTACGTATTGAAACTGTGTACGTTACCACACTTTTCGAAAGAACAGCACACAGCTGTTCTACAGCGTGCCGACGCTAGTTTGGTAAAAACCATCTGCGAGTGTGCTCTCAATACGCTCAACGGTAACGTCGCGCTACTTAGCAAAGAGAAAAAAAATTGCGCAGATACGCAAAAGACTTGAGAAAACTATTTAGTCGCGACGCTTCTTGAAACTGAAAAAAAAAATTTATCGTTTAAAAAGGGGCAGGCGCTTTTTCACTACCGCTTACGACGGCTGTCGCATCAGCTCTCACAAGCGCAATTGCTGGCTCGAAAGATGGAACACGCGAAAAAACTCGTTTCATTGCCCCGCGAAAATTTGGAAAATCTTAAGGAGGCTCTGGAAAAGAGAAAAAGACATTGCGTTCAGACATTCTCGATTTAAAAACCATTGAGGATTCCGAAAAATGGAAAAAATTTCAACAGGCCCTCTTTTATTTTTTGAGTGCAAATAACCAGGAACATGGTTTGAAAACAGTGCATGTGGAAGAGGAACATACCCCCGTAGCGCAAGAAACACTGTCTGCAGTGTTCGAAGATGTCGTCTTGGGAACGGTCCCCGGAAAATATCAAACAAAGGCTCGGTTGTTGCTACGCAGTTCACAAAACTTGCCCAAGCAGACTTTTTCTTGGGATCAAAACGGCATCGTCACGATCAACGGAGAAGTCGTGCCAAATTCGAACATAATCGATCTCGGCCGACAATGACCGACAAACAATTGAAAAAAATCTATTACGACGCTGCGAACACCGCAGGATTCGCGGGAAAACAAAGGCTGATGTTTTTCGTGCAGTGTCACGCACGAAAAAATCGCCCGGGAACACGTAAAATCGTAGTTAGACAGACAGTCGGTTTATAATAAACGCAGGCCCGCGATCACAAAATTTACCCATAGACCGTATGCGGTCGACAATATCGACTCCCTATGGAAAAGCGACCTGATTTAAATGACGTCTTTGAAAACGTACAATGACGGTTACACGTTCTTGCTAATGGTTCAAAACGGCTCAATCGGTCGTCGACGCGTTTCGAGATGTTTTAAAACAGAGCAAGTTGCGGCGACCTGTCCAACGGCAGACGGACCGCGGCAAGGAATATATGAACTCGCAGTTTCAAACGTTTTCGCAGAAAAACGGTATAAAATTTTGTGCCGCGAGAGACCCTTCTGTGAAAACTCCCATTGCCGAGAGAGCGATACGCACCATCCGCGATCGCATTCAGCGGTACTTGACGCACACGCGCGGCAGAAGATACATCGACGTGCTTCCAAAACTGGTGGAATCGTACAACCGCTCGTACCACACGACCATTCGCGTCGCCCCTGCGAGCCTAACTATCGACAACGCTTTAAAAGTAATAAAAATATCGCGCGAAAAAAATAATCGTATAGGTTTTGAAAAACCTAAATACAGTTTACACGATATCGTTTGCATCAGTACCGGAAAAGTAACCTTCTAGAAAGGTTTACTCAAAGTGGTCCGAAGAGGTGTTTTATGTGTCACGGATTCTGACAGCCGACGACCAATCGTGTACGAAATAGCCGATATGAACGGTGAAACGGTCGACGGCATATTTTACAAGCAAGAGTTGAGTAGCGTTGGACTAAAGAAACCCGAGCGAGCACTTAGTGTGAAAAAATTTTGGACTCGCGAGGACGCGGTCGCAGCAAAAGAATTTTGGTGAACTGGAATAACGCGACTGCTGCACGAGTGGCGCCTCGTCGGTGAATGGGTCGTAGGTTTGAGCAAGATAAAATTTCCGCAGACATTTTTACACATACTGACAGAGGGATCTAAAATTTACATCTGAATTGCGACATTCAATGGCGCCAAAAGCACCCCTATGGAGAGCAGAAAACACACTGATTTTTAACGAGTTTGCGCCTCGATAAAGTCGGGCGTGTATTAAGACCTGGCCTTGCTTCTTGACGAGAGAAACAGTTCGTCACCCGTTGCAGGGCATCTCCGGTTTGAACGTGATAACGGCGGTCACGTGAACGTGACTCAAGTGTGCGGGTGCGTGGACACGGAACACCGATTCACACTCTCACCCATTTTGTGCAATATCCTGAGTTTCGAGCGGCGCGAGGATAACTTTTTACTAGGCAGCGACAAAACTCTGCGATGGGACCGACCGGCGGTTCTATCACACGGTTTGCCTTCAATCATATTCGTTTACACAGACCTTTGCGAGTCGCAAGTGACAGGCGATGTACAGACACCGCTTCTGCGCGTCGTTCCGATCGACAAAGAAAAATACGTCTACGAATATGAAATACATCCCTATTTTGAAAACGAATTTCGACACTGTCAAAGTTATTATAAGGGATGAATTTGAGAAAAACATTCTATTCAACCGTGGGACGTTGACGGTGACACTACATTTTAAACGTGTAGACTGATGGATTATTACACCAATCAACACGGCTATGGTCGTATCAGGGTCTATGTAGGCGGACGGCGTCAACGTGGAAACGGAATCGGCTCATTCCTGGGTGGAATTTTTTGCAGAATTTTACCCCTGTTAAAATCAGGGGCGAAATTTGCTGGTTGCGAAGCCGCTAAGGCAGGACTCGGAGTTTCGTCGGATATAGCGACCTTGCGCTGCTCCCTGAAAGAGTCTATAAGAACGCGGCTGTGAGAATCTACAGCCAATCTGAAACAAGCAGCGGACGAGAAAATAGACAGAGTCATGATCGGTTCAGGGTATAAAAAACGGAAAGTCCCTCGCACGGCTCATTCGCGCGTTACCCGGTTAAAGCGAAAGACCGATGGAGACGATCCATGAGAAAAGCGGCTCCTCGCAAAAAGAGAAGTAAGGTTAGCAAGACCCTAAAAAGGCGTGCGAAAAGGACGTTCAAAGACATTTTTGGATAATGGCGTTCCTACACGCTCATTCATGCGCGTGCATGAAGACCGAGCTTGACCTGTTCACACTCCTGCGGACTCAGACGGCGATCGAGAGCGGTTCCTGGGTTCATCACAAACCCATAAGCTCGCTCAGCGACAATGCCCCCTTGGAGTTTGTCGTCGAAGGCAATTCCGATTTTTACATCGACATGGCGCATACTATGTTGTCTCTACGTGTAAAAATGGTACCTCGGAACGAGGACGTACCCATCGCCGCCGGCACCGGTCCCGTGAACAAATGGCTGCACTCGCTCTTCAACCAAGTGGACGTGTACCTAAATCAAAAACTTGTTTTTTGCAACACGTGCATGAAAAGTGGTCACTTTTGCCCCTCCCGATTAAGCAGAAAGTAGCCCATTCCGAACTACACGACTGGGAATTTATATTCCCTAACGGGTAATCAAGGGAAAATGATTTTCTTCTTATTTTAATGTGATGCCGAAGTCGTATAGGTGCAACAAAGATAACGCTAACAATGTATCAACAAGCGCGAGAAAGACAACACGAGATTAACTTCGGCATCACCTTAACCTCAAAAGCTTTCTGGCAGGTCGGTCTTCACCGTTCACTGTAACGCTCGCTATCGCGACGCGTTGAAAATTGGTCTGTGTCGCCCAACTCACGCAGGAAACGGCCCCGACTGGTAGGATTATTTCGAGTCGATATAGATTTTGTAATTTGACATATACTTGTTTTTGCAGATTTTGTGAAATTTGAAATTCGGAAAATGCTCTGGTCTTAACTTAGAATTTTGGATTCAGTTAAGTTTAGTCGAGATACTGAGTATTGTCAATTTTGTTTGTTTATATTGTTTCGTTGCCCTCCTTACAGTTTGTGCAGGTGGGATTATGGTTTTGGGTAACGTGCTAAGCTTAGAAGAAGAGGTCCACGTCATGTGGGACCTGTCGTTAGTCGAGAGCTGTCGTCCAGAGAACGATTTTGTTTGGTTTGAACTAGATGTCTTTTCTGCGTGACCTGGTCGACGACGGAGCTATAGCCCGAGGGATGGTTGGAGCAGCGAAGCACTACCCTTAGCCTGGTCCCATCTTCCCGTTGGTTTTTCTTTTTGTAAGTTTTTTTAGTTGACAATTTCGTTTATTGCGGCTCCTTTTGTCGAGATTATAGCAGCGAAACTAGCGGTTGAAAACCCGATTTCAAAAAAGTAAAAATTTAATTGTTTATACTTGAGATTTTGCGAAGTCCGGAAAATATGCTGTGGGTTGATAGTTTAACTTGCAAAGAAACGTTTTTGCGAATAGTTTTATCAAACAGTTTTTATGGAAATTGTGAAAGGGGGAAAAATCTCGAAATAGCTTTGAAACCCATTTTTCTGGTAAAGTCTCGATTTTTATTATTAACGATTTGATTTTTGCTAAACCCGTTTAGATACCAGTCGGTTATTAGTTTAACTTGAAGATTAGCGATTATACCAACAAATTTGAGATACCAGGTTTATGGAGATTGATTATGAGTAATTCGCATTTCGTCAGTTACCGATATCGAACTCAGTTACGATCTGAACAGTAAATTGTGTGTACGAATCGAATCTTGTTTTTTTTTCTTTTGTGAATTGAGAAATCTAATAATAAAAAGAAAACCTTTTTTTTATAAATTTCTAAAATTTGCAATTTTTTTTAAAGTTCCAATAAACTGAAAATTGTGTATCAAAATAAGGTCTTGTTTTTGAACTATTCCTTTCTTGTCGAGTCAGAAATTTTTTGATTCTTATTCTTTTAAGTTTATGAGCTAAGTTTTTCCGCTTCATCAGGCCAGCTTTGTTTAGTTAGTTTGGAGTTGGTTAAGTGGAGCATGTGCTCCTGGCGATCCTGACCACTAATTAGTTTGTTAGTCAGTTGCTGGCTGGTAGCGAAAGGACGGGCGATTATTTTGCAGAACCACTTTTATTTTTATTATTATTGATAAAAAGTAAAAAGTAAGTACCCCCGTTACATCACCTGCCAGCTAGCAAGTGAGCTCATGGGCCACGATCGCCGCGACATACTCTATACCATGCGTCTGCACCAATCGCGTGCGTTTACACTGTGATTGGCCGCGCACCAGCTTGCGCGGTAAATTTGAATAATAATTACTGCACAATAACATCTCCACAATTTTCAAAGAAGAATATGTGATTATATCATATAGTTTTAGATTTTATGATTGTTTAATTTTCAAAATTTATATTAAAAATTTTAAACATTTAAAACTCGGTTTTATTAACAGTCGGGAGGCGGAGCCCAGACCCCCGTGCCTCTCATACGGCCTATACTGCCCGTTCGGCTTCGCCTCGGCACCTGTACACTCAGCCTCGTGCGTACCATGCACTCGGCCGCCTGGGTACTTGTGCCTGGCTTCCTCGTGCACGACGCGCGTCGCCTTATCTTCAAGGCGAAATAACAATGCACTTGTTGCAAAAAATATCGTACGCAACACGGGAAGACAGTGGGCCATTCTGGATTCGTGCATGTCACTCGTCCGGAATCGCCCATTTTCCTCCCTATTTGCGTAATATACTATTGTCACTGAAGAACGCCTACGCCTATCGGTCGTACATTTAGACGCTAAATTACGGTTGTGACGCGAAAAAGTCACACCTACAGACGGTTCTGTGAAATGTCGACACGGCTGGGAAAATGGTCGCGGGCGGCACCGACAATTTCGGGCTGAAAGCGCACAGAGCCCTTTTCGAAGGCGAAAAAACGGTTGACTTGCTAAGGCATATTCACTGCGATCCGATCTGCGATCTGATGAACCAGGAAAAGTTTTTGATCAACGGCGTTGAGATGAGGCTGCGTTTGAACCGCTCTCGCGACACGTTCTGTCTGATCAATGCAACCAACACGTTGTCCTTGCGCATAGTCGAAGCTTCTTTGATTGTGCAAAAAGTGCAACTTAGCCCCAGCGTGTTACTGTCGCACGCCCGCAGCCTCGCATCATGTACGGCCGAGTACCCACTGACGAGAGTCGATGTCAAAGCGATCGCAATACACAGCGGTGTGCATGGCGAGACGCTCGACAACGTGATTCTTGGGCAGATCCCTAAAAGGATCATCTTGAGATTCGTCGACAATCAAGTTTTGATTGGTAGCATCGACCTCAACCCGTTTAGTTTTAAGAACCACGGCATAAACTACTTGGCACTGTACGTCAACAGCGTACAAGTTCCGTCAAAGGCGCTACAGCCTGATTTCGCTAACAAATTGTATGTCGTTGCCTATCACACGCTGTTCTCGGGTAAGGGAATACAATTTTCTGACACCGGGAACTGCATCAGCAGGTCGGACTACCCCGACGGGTTCTGTCTCATGGCGTTCGATCTGACGCCTGACCTATCGGCAAACTGTGACACGCACTGAAACCTCGTGGAACACGGTAGTGTGAGAATAGAGGTGCGTTTTGTGGCTTCTCTGGCGAAGACGATCGAATGTATAATTTACGCAGAATACGATAACGTTTTCGAGATTGACGCGAGTCGTCAGGTGATCGCCGATTTTGGCGGTTGAAAGGGTATAAAAACATTGTCACTCGTTCGAAAGCTTTTTTCGATGGTGCGTTTTGATGGACACGCTCGAGATACGCACTGCATTGCAAGACATACTAAACTCGGGTTTTTTCGCTGCAGACGATATACCTGTTTACTGGTCTCGACTGGTAGCATACGTGTTCAACTGTGACCGCAGGAGTCAGCCCGGTAGCCACTGGGTAGCCGTTTTTGTCGATACCGAGGGCCATGGCACGTTTTCCGACAGTTATGGATTACCGCCAATCGTCCGCGAACACCGACGCGAATCAGGGAAAATTGCGCCTTCTACGATTGGATTACCAGACAGTTTCAGGGCGAGACATCCGCTACTTGCGGCCTTTACTGTCTTGTTTTTCTACATCATATGACTCGCACTTACAATTTTGTTTGATTTTCTAACATCTTCGAAGCTAGTCATGCTGCCAACGACGAAATTGTTAAACGATACTATAAACGAATTAGAAACAACTCTGTCAGGCACGACCCGTGTCATGCTCTATGAATAACCAGCAGTACAGTAGACAAATCTGTATCATTTTTGCGAATCCCTACTCTTATCTCCAGTTACAGTATGTACGGATACATCCGAATTTTTGTGACGGCGATATCAAAAACCGTAATAATAATTCCAAATCATCGAAATTGTCAAAATTCAAGTTTATTTTATTTCTACACCATTTTTGCAGAGTCTGCAAATTTCTGTCAGGCGGTTTCGCTCTTTGTAATATCAGTTACAGATCATTCGTCTAGGTGTCACATTTCACACTATTTTCAGCTGGTATGGATGTTGAGAGTGAATTAAAATTGCTATTGTATTATTTTATATCTTTTACTCTTTGATTATTATCTCTTTCTATTGAGTTTCAAGTTTGTAAGTTGGCAGTTCGCAAAAATAAAAATGTATCCATATCTTATCTCTATGAATGTGACCTAATGAAGCAGACGACTAATTAGGCTAATGAAAGTTTGTACATGAGAAAGGAAAAGTGTGCTCTGATTGTCGTCGAATTTTATTGTAATAATAATTCGTCAATCTGTCAAGTTTGACAAGTTTTTCCGTTAGCGGGAAACTTGTGAATGAAAAGAATACAAAAGGTATGCCGATTAACATGCAACTTTTGTTATATTTTTGTGATTGAAAATTGTCGACACGACACCACATTTTGTTTGAATTATAACTTGCAAAAACATCTTTTGAACTGTATAAAATTGTTGAAACCACTGCTGAATACACTCTGTAAACTGTCTTGAATACTTTCTGATTTAAATTATGATCAACAGGTATCTTTTGTAACCAGTAAAATAAACAAACTGCCAACTGTAGTTTTGTTTTTATTTATAACTATCCACTAGGATCTGCCACAAATTAACAATGGACAAAGATCGGAATCGTCAGTGACGTCATTGTTTGTTTCATTCAAATTATATTAATTGAACGAACAACTTTGACGTGAGCCAGTATCCAAAGTGCAGAGCTTGGGTGCAGTCGACTGTCTCCCTAAGCTTTTGTACTATTTTTACGTTGTGTCCGTGTAAGTGGTTATAACGAAGTGCTGCTGAAATAAAATATATTTTTACAATCCTTTGGAGGATTAAAATCATCAGGCTGATGACGTCATACTGTGCTTTGCGAAAGGTAACAATTTTGAGGTTATGTTCTAATCATCGATTTGAAACTTTAGTATGACTTTTCATCTCTGCAAAGGATTGAAACGTAAACCGTGACTTTTATTTTCTAACACCTATGATGTCAGCTATTCGAAAGCATCGACTGTTTACTTCTTCATTATTCACCGTTGCTGATTATCTGTCATTTACGGAAAAATTTTCTAATCGACGGGTTGAAAAAATATGTTTCATTTTATTTTACAATTCTAATTTTTGATAAATTAACTTTCATTCAATTGTTATATAATGAGTGAATAATCATCAATTATTTTGTTTTGGTGGCGACTATGGAAGATGTACCTCAAACTATTAAATTCTTCTGAATTTTATTCTGTTCTGATCTATATTTCTACTTACTGCCGACAGGGCCTCGCGAGCGCGCTCGCATCGCCAATGAGCGGTGCGATCTCTAACTTCTCGCGCTCCCTCTCCATACATTTCATTTATACAGATTATCAATAAAAACCTTCAAAGCTTACGATTTATTCGAACTATGTTTTGACGGTTGTCATAATTCATCTTTTTTTGAAGTATTTTTTCCACATATTATTTTTCAAATATTGTTTGGAAATATCGATAAGCGAAAAATTATAATTCTGCCTGTTATTAATTATCATTCTGTCTTATAAATTTTTCATTGAATAATATTTTATTTGAGTTTGATCTGTTTTCAACAGTGGTAAGATGATCGAATCGTAACGTCATAAGTTGTGACACCATAGATTCTTACGGACGCATCATTTTCTGATGTCTAAGCAATTTCGTTTTGGGGCGACTATGGAACACGAAACTTAAACAATTTTGAGGGTAGTGTCTATAGTCGTCCCTCTACTACTGTTTAAATATAAATTCCGTGTATACGTAAGTGTTTTCATAACACTATGTTGAATCATATCAGTAGTATAGAGGACTTATGGGAACTTTCTGTCATATTTGGCACGGCCTACAAATAGGTTCGGGCAGCAGTATTTTCGGGCGGCGGCGGCGCGTCGGGGCCTCTTTCCTGTGTATATTTATAAAACTAAAAGTTTATTTGAAAATTTATAATCATTATTTGAATAATATTATTATTTTAATTTATTTAAAAATTTAAAGTTTCACTAAGGTTGAAAATACTATTTATATATTTAAAACTAAAATTAAATCATGTGGAAAGTTTTTCAAAAATTCATCAAATATTACATTTAATACATTTATTCGATACACAAAATGAAATACAATTTTAATGTTACTCAATGTCTAGAAAAACAGTATTGATTACATCTAATATATTTTATGGGTGTAATTTGTCGTTTGAATCTTTTTCTGGATTTATAGTAGTATTGGTGTAGAAGTTGATCATTTTTATACAAATTGGTTGTGAAGAGACAAGAAAATCGATTAAAATTAAAACCGGAAGACATATTATATAAAAACATGATAGCATAGGCTCCGCAGGTAGACGAATCATTGCTTTGAAATTTTTGATCGTTCCATCTGTAAACTCTGCAGTTGCTTCTGAATTGCTTGTAGTGATTTTTGGTGATTGGCGGTAATCGGAAACTGTCAAAGTAGAATCCGCGTCGCTTGGAATCGACGAAAATTGCAACCCAGTGGAGACCTGGTTTTGTATGACCATCTGTATTAAATACAAGAGCAGCAATACTTCCTAATGTTTAGGTATAAGATCAGCATCGTATACTCATTTTGATCCTACTGGTATGGCTTACAGAGCAGTTTTGATTCGTAAACTGTCCATCTTGTTCTTCTAATTCGAAAAATCAACAGTGTTTTGCCGATTTGCATCAATTCCAAAAACGTTGTCAAATTCGGCATAAATGATACAGTTTATTGTTTGTTCTGAAGCTGTATCAAACCGTACCACGATACGTAATGAACCATTTTTCACAACATTCCAATCGTTGTCGCAATTTGCAGATAAATCAGAAGTTAAATCAAAAGCGAATAATGTATATCCGTTGAGGTAATCATTTCTTAATATGCAATTACCTTCATTACGGTAAAAAATGCCTGTACCAGTAAAGAACGTATGGTATGCATCAATGAAATCAGATGTATTAAAACTTGGTTGCAGAGCTTCCGAAAGCACTGGTGTTCCGTCAACGTATAATGTTAAGAAATTTATTGTATAATTTTCAAAATTGAAAGGGTTCAAAGATTTATCACCGTTGAAACTCTGATTATCGACGAACCCAATTATGATGCGTTTAGGTATTTGTCCTAAAACAACATTATCAAGAGTCGTACCATGTAGACCGAATTGTATTCTGATAGCTCTGACTTCGATTTGATTTATAGGATACTTTGCTGGAGTCTGAGCAAGAGTCTTTGCGTGTGCAATTAATATACCAGGGCTGATTTTCACACGTTTGAGTATAAGTGATGTTTTTTGAAGATGAACACTTAAGTGATGTTGATGTAAAAGTTGTCTCTATTCAATTTTTAATGAAAGACTCGTGTACCCAACTATATATACTTTCTGGTAAACTTTTCCACGTAACTTCGACGTATTAATTTTTACCACGTCCTTTTTGTTCTAGAATTTTGTTATTCTGTAGGTTATCTTATGATACCTCAATATTAACTATTCACGATAGAAAAATCTGTCCATTATTTCATCATTTAATGCTGATACGGAATGAATAACTGGTTCTCTAAAAGATAACATTCTTTTAATTTTAAAAACCTCTCTAGACCAGCCACTTTGGTAACCTTTTTGTAACACAAGTTTTTCTTTACTGAGTCGAACTAAATCTCTGACAGCGTATTTAACACGTTTCACAGGAATATATTCAATATTTCTGCGCTACATTTCTTGAACCTTAGCACTATTTCCCAGTGTCACTTTAGAGGGATTAGTTTCGATGCTTGTATGATATGCATTGTTGTATGCTTGAATAATTTTTGGAAGCACATTGATACAACGTTTAGTTTTTTATAAGTAAAGTATTGATACAGACGATCTTTCATAGTATTTATTTGACATCTACTACGGCTGCTTTAACGTCAAGGTTTTTCGAGCCACCTAACTTTAATCATGAATATCTGCTATAATAAATAGAATTAAACCCTATATAAACTGATGCAACAATAATTTAATGATTTATAAATGATGTGATAAAATAATTTTAATTGATATTAGGTAAATCATCATGTTAGATATTGTTGCTAAAGCACAAATAAATAATATCTGATCAGTTTATTTTTCTTTTGTATTGTTGAAAACACTAATTGTTTACTAACTTTCTTAACAAAACATAATTACACTTGATTAATTGATCCGGCGCTGTGATATATGCGGCCCTGTCAAATATAACGCGAAAAATAGAAAATTCTAAAATCAAGCATTTCTTGATGTTTCTTATTGATCAAAACAGCCCAAAGTAGGGCTTATCTCTCGCGCTGATTGAGCCGTAATGTTTGATTCATTTTCAGTGGCGTTCAAGAACTCACACGGTTCTGTTCGCAATTTTGCTAAACCCGCTAATCACTTTTGTATAAACCGCTTTTGCAAATACCGCTTTAAAATTAAAATAAATCATAATGAATTGCTTTGTCGCCCGCTTTGCTTAAATTTTGCTAGCCTTTTGCTGCTATTGCTATTTTCTTTCCCTTTTGCTTTTGAAGTTTTTCAGGATCCAGATCTACGTGCAGCTGTAATTTCATCAAAAGGTTGGTACAGGTGCCGGTCCAAACCCTAAAAAAACTCCCATTTCCAAAAATTGTCTCGACGGAACGTCGTGCAATTTCTTTTAAAATTCATAACATGCATCGAAACGGTGTCATTGTTTGAATTTTTTTCTCTCGCCACGTGCGTTAAATCAACTTCAGTTAGCACCTTTTTCTTTTTAAACTTGTGAAAATAAATTGCAAATATATATAATGAGTTGTTTTTTTTTCTGAGAACAAAAATTGTCTAGAATTTATTTCAAAGTTTTGAGTCGTTCTTTTGTTAAAAAATAAAAAAATCTTCAATTATAAATTCCCCTTTTTACCAAGATAAACTAATTTTGGAGAAGTTAACAGATTTAAAATCACTATATGCATTCTTTCCACAAGCTGTAAGAATTCGTTCAAATATTGTTATAAAATTCGCTTGATAATAAAAATTTCAATTCCTCATGAAAAAACAGCAATTCCATTCGGGCAAAATTGCTGCCTAAAGATTTCCTTTGTATATTTTGTAACCCTCTTAATTTCCTCTACTCAACCGTGCTACTTGCGAAAACAAATTCTGTTTTATTTTTATAGTAGATATCTTAGTTTTAATTAGCTATAAAACTTGTTCTTGAATAACTTGCGAGATATTGTCGTGGAGAATGAATTGATCCTCGCGATGACAACTCATAGACTATTCGTTGTTCGTTCAATTATTTCATTGTTGTATTATATTTCCTTTCCAATTTTTTGTTAGTTCATCAGTAACTGTTGTTAATTATTTTTCTTATTTTGTAAACTCTGAGTTGGCTTTAAAATAAATTCAAATAGAGGTTTTACCTCAACTGAATTGAATATTCGCTTTTCTTGTACTTTTACATTTTAGTCATAAATCACATTTTGAACCATTTTCTTAACTTTGTTTCAATTCAGTTGCGGGTTTTTTCCTCGTGCTTACTCACAAAATTTTGGTACTGTTTATTTCTTTGGTTTCCTTAATTCCCCTTTTGAGTAAGTAATACGTTTCACTGATAGTTCTAATTTTGTAAAGATAGTAGATAATTAATTTTGATCATTGTTCGCCATGGCTAATATTATGGGCCAGTATTATTTAACATGAGAAAACCATGGAAATGGAAAAGTAACCATACAAATTCATTTTTCAATTAACGATTAACACTTTTTTAATAATTTGCAAGTAGCTGTAAGATGAATATATAGGTAAAATGATACATTTTTGTGTTTAAAATCTATTATTACGGTTTAACATCTTCTTTGTACTTAAAATTCATCACTGTTGTCGAACGTCTTAGTACTTTGTACTTAAATCTTGGATCATAACTTTAATGAATAATTTTTTTCTACTTAAAGTTTACGAATCACGGTTTCAATTCTGAGTTTGCAGTAGTCTTCTTAGTTTCTTTTTTTTGTCGAATCACAGATCAGTTTTTGTAGTTTCTTTTGAGCCCTTTTCTTCTTTCTCAAGAGGACTTCTTCAGCCTTCTGCCGTTTTTTATCTGCATTTTCTAGACGTTTTGCTTTCCTCAGTTCTTTTTCTTTTTCTTCTTGCTGCTTCTTCAACAACCTTTTTTTTTTCGTTTCGGATTTTGCGTGCCTCTTGTTTCTTTTTCTGTTCTTGCTCTTTTCTTTGCTTATCTTCGATCAGCTGTTGTCGCTCTACAGGACATGTAAAGATTTTGGAAAATTGCGTTTTTCTTTTTGTTCCACCTGATCGGGTTATTAAGTCTGGAACTGAGCTAAGGATAGACAACTCCTTTTCAAACACCTCTGATTGGGAACGATCTTCTGTACAGTCCTCATCTGTATTGAATTCTTTGAGATGAGATGCGTCAATAACTGCGATTTCAACATTTTTAGCCAGACTCAAATCGTCAGAGGAATCATCAACAGAATCGCAGATAATAACTGGAACGTTTGAATCAGTTAGTCTTGTCCGGTGATCGACTATCAGTCCTGGAGATGCTGCTTGGTTTTCGGTATTCAATCCTGAGGTTCCTGCTCGGTTTTTAGTGTTCAATCTTTAGGTTACTGCTCGGTTTTCAGTGTTCAGTCGTGGAAATGCTGCTCGGTGTTCGGTGTCCTGCCATGAAGATCCTGTTTGATTTTTGGTGTTCTGATCTGTGTTCTAAGGCCTAATGAGAGATGTATCACTTTCAAATATCTGCAAATTCAGTGACCAAATTCTCGTTGACTTGAAATCGTTGATAGCTCTCTCCTAAACCGCTACAACATTGTAAGCTTGCTTGAAAATTCCGCAAACCTGGTTAGGCGTAATGTGTTGCATATTGTGAAACTTTATGTAGTCGTCACACGCTTTAAAACGAGCTCTTCCAAGTGGGTCATAAAACGTGACATCAAGAGGTTGCATGCGGTGAGAGCAATGTGGTGGCAGAGAAAGCATGTGGATGTTGTTCTGGACACAAAATTTAATTGTTGGCAATGTTGTTTGACTCCTATGATTGTCCAGGATAAGCAATACCAGATCATCTGGAGTTGGTTTGACAAAATGACAGAAGTGATTCAACCAGTCCATAAAAATGTTGTCAGTTGTCCAGTCATTCTTAGAGACTTTTATCATCAAACTAACAGGTGCATCGTGTCTCAATGCAGCACAAGTTCGTTCCCAAGGAAAAATGAAAATTGGCGGCACGTAGGTCCCAGCAGCACTCATTGTGCATATAGCGGTTATGTTTTTTCCTCTTTTTCACGACGTCACATTGCCGAAGCGTTTTTTTCTCTTTTTGGCCAGAACGACAACGTTTTCCTATTTAATAATAAGAATTGATCAACTGAAAATATTTGGAAGTAAAAATGAAAAAAACTCTACAGGAGTTCAAACGAACTTCTGTGTGTTATTTTTTTACTTCTCAAAAAAAATTATAATATTATAATACCTGAACTGTGCAAATTTTGGTTTCATCCCTGTAAATAATTTAATGTAATTAAAAATGGTTTTCTGACATCAGTTTTTTTCAAATTATTGAAAAAAGTCCAACATTTTCCTGACTAAAAACTAGTCACCTGGTTGATACTTGTTTTTTTCAGCTTTGCGTGGTACAACCTGTGGGTGCCGCTTCTGAAATCCATAGAGCTAATCTTTTTCCGTCATTTTCATTTTCTTGCCAAACGGATGTGCAATTTTCAATTTTACGGCCAAACAATAATCGATTTCGCGCAGCAAGGCAGGAGTTAATCCATGAAATAAGTTCGACATATCCAAAACGTGATGATATAAAACTTTTTCTTGTTCTTGACTGAACACGGTTTTTGGTCCGCTCTGATTTTCGAAAAAATTGGCAGAGTCTAATCGCCTTTGGAGTGTTAAGCGAGGAACACCATGTCTCCGGGCACTGTTTCTCACTGTCGTACCATTTATCACGTCTGCGACAGCGTTTTGCAAATTTTCAATTGTCCACGTTCTGTGTTTTTGTTTTCCTAGAACCAAAATGGAATAAGTCGTAAATATCGTAAGAATACAATCGAAAAAGTATTTAAAGGATAATTTCTTTTTCGTAATATTTATTGTCTTAATTATTGTAATCATTAATTGTGAATATGCTCCATAAGATCAATAATCAATAATATGTGGCGAAAAGTTTGAGGATCGGTTGTTGACATGAAATAAATCTGCAGTTTTATGTATATAAAACCCTTGTTAGGTCAAGTTTATGTTTTATTAATGATTATGATTTAATCATGGTTTGTTTACACTTTCTTTAATACAATTAGATGACATACCTGCAATCATTTTTCTATTTTTCAAGTTATCCTCACAAAAATGCACAGAGCCAGCCAAAAGCTTATTGATAGCCCGTGACAGCCGCCAATTTTGAGATCCGAATGGCCCGCAATACCCTAAAGTGTATTTTTTCCATTTAAATAGTTTCTACATTCAAATTTTATTTTAACATTGTTTAAATGAATATTTTTTAATCATAGCAATGATTAAACTACCGAAAAAATATAAGTTCATAATATGAAAACGAAATATAAATATTATTCTGGGAACTTCTTTGTGTCTGAAATATTATAACCTAAGTATGCCGAAATTTGTTCCTGATATAATTGAATTATATAGGTATTTACTTATACAACAAACATTTCAAATAACATTATTTTGCAGGAATCTGTTAAAATGTATGGTTTGTTTAAAACATTTTTTATTTCAAAGATATAAGGTGGTCCATAATAGCCGCATGGCCCATAATGCCCTCCACTCCCCTATTCACTGAAAACGTCTATTACGGTAAGCGAATAAAAGTAACCATTATTATCGTCTTGATTCATTTCATTGAGTTTGAATCGATTGTACTTGTAAACTTTTAAGTTTTCATAAGTTTTCTAAGGTATTATGACCATTTCCTCAGCGTACTTTATTTTATTCACTCAAAATGAAGGTATCTAGCAAGGGCACTAAAATGTTCAAAAGAGGACCTGAAAAACGAATCCTTGGATCATAATATTTTTCTTGATTTCGAAATTTCTTTTAGGTTTTACAAGTTTTCTAAATGTTTTGACGTGTTAATTTCTTTTCTTCTAAATTGTTTAGAGGTGAATCTCTGTTTAAAACGTCCAATACGTATTCACATGAACACTTCATTATGGATAGATCAGCTTTACGTAATAAACTTATACATTAAGAATTCTTCAGGTATTATAATGCACGAAAAATTGACAAATGTTTTTGACTGACTAGAGATCTTTTTTGGGCCATCATTAATGCAATACTGGAACCATGTTTTCAGTGTAATACGATTTTATATTACTACGTGAAATATAAACATATTGACATTCGTCATCAGGAAATATTGCTGTTCTGAATCTACAGTTTTCTGGCGTTGACTGTTTTAAATCCTTACTTATATATAAAATAAAAATATGTTTATTTGTTTCTTGTTTGTCAGCGAAAAACTCTCAAACTGAGCGATATATTTAAAATAAAATTATTCGTGGTTATTCTTTGGAATTTGATATGAAAAGTATTTTTCGAAAAAATTAAAAAAATATCAAATTTCAACTTTATCCAACGACGAATTTTCTTCCGTGTTTCGATGGATAACGTTGATTCAAAATACTGAATTCAACATTAATAGGGAAAATTAAGCAATTCTGATTCAATTAATAAGAAACCTTTTTCAAGAAATTAAAATTTACGTTCATTTTGTTGAAGAATATCTGAAATTTCTGAACTCAAACAATTTCTATCCAAGTTAAAATAAAAAACGCTTCAACAAAATGATATTACCGAATAAAATTAAACATGGTTTTTTTTTAATTCTGAAATTCAAATAGGCCATTTCAAAATTTGATTTGAGTCGTATTTTCAAAAAAAATTTCGAGAAATCATTCTTCAATTTTTATTGTCAATGATTTTTATTGTGTGTTATAGTAAATAATGTTGAAATAAAATACATTGAACGTGAATTTGAGAAAATGAAACTTTCTCATCTGATAAGTTATTTGACAATGTTAAATTCATGTTTATTTCAGAAGATAAATCCATCTTATTTTTTGACTTTAAAAAATTGTGTTCAAGTTGATACATTTTGTTCTGAAACAACAACAAAAATTTTTGTTGTGTCACTTGAAAACGTTATAAATAACAAAGACTGATACAAAGCTTGACATTTTCAAAGTGAATAGTCGTTAAAAGATGAATGTTAATTTTTTTGGATATAGAAATGAAGCCATGCTTCTTTTCGATCAAAGTTGAATGAAGAAAAAAGTAGAATATGATATTACAAACATATATTGTTTACGTATATTTTTACAGTCATGACTAATAATAATTTTCATAATGAAAATAATTGTATCAATTGATTTGTTGCCTAAAATTTATGTATCATATTACAATCATTGATCTCCAGTGTCATATCATATCATATTACGAAAAGTAATATTTGTATCATTGTTATTCAAATTTAAACTGTAAGGGATTATGAGAATTACCTTTCAGTTCTGAATTGAGGGTTTATCAAGTTGGTTTTTAGCAATGATATCGTTCGCGAATGTTTTCAAGATGCCAAAAAAGATGACGCACTTGACAAAAGTGACCGCAAATGCGATGGCTAAACGCAATGAACGTGCTACAGAATCGCAAAATCAACGAGAGGTAAGTTTTATTTATACTCTACATATGCATATAATATTTGTATGATAAAATTAATATTTTAATATCCTATGTTTTTTTTCATCAATGCTACACGGAGAATGTATTTCATTCCAATATGAAAAATTAAAACGAGTGTCATACTGTATTTAAATTTAAGACTTCAAACTGATATTATGGAAATCAGTATTCCTAATTTTAAGGTTTCGAACTTGATTTAAACAAAAATCATCATGAAAAATTTATATTATTCACAATAATAAGTTACAATATCCGTTCAAAATTCGGAAACGAAAATCATACTAATATCAACGATTCGAATAACTATTCATTATGTAAAAATTATGAAATGAATAATAATAATAATAATAAAGTTTATTTGCTCCATAAAGGTACACCTTTGTAGCAAAGGGGAGTATATAGTTAAACATTTCAGTAATACAAATTTTTTGGTTTACATTAAGTTTTTACAGTTTTTCAAAAATATAATTTACATATTTATAAAGGTTATAATAAAAGCCAGACAGTACTAAGTGTGTGCAGAAAAAACGGTACATTAAGACGATCAAGAAAAGTTATTCATTCAAAATAAACGCTCGGATTTTCAAACTTTTTACAATGAAAACATATAGATTTTTCAACTGTGGAATATCAGAAATATAAAAAAGTTCTCTTAATCTATCGTGATTTGGCAAATGTGCAACATATTGAAGTAAGTAGTAAGATCTATAATGGTCATAGACTGGACAATTGAAGAGAAAGTGTTCAAGTGTTTCAGGTACATGAAGATTACAAATTGTACAGGTCGCCTTCTGGTCAATTCTGTAAGTACCGTATCTAGTACAAAATCTGGTACCATGGATAGAAGATAAACGGAGTTGTGCAAATATCTTTGCCATATAAAATTCACCACAAAGCGACAAGTACCAAGCACGTTGATCGGTGAGCGATCAAACAAGTTTAACCGATTCCCGGCAATAACATGCGAATTCGTTGTTCCTGTGATTTTTTAAGATTGTGTGTGTGTCGACCAATGAGATTGCACGAATTCTTTTTTCTCTCTCGTTTAGAGTGAAAAAAAGTTCACGTGACACAACAGTGGCGGTGCAAAATGCAAACGGTCGCCCTCGGTGTCGTCGTTTGGCATGCCGCGTAAATGCGCGAAAAAAACGTCGTCAACAGGAAAAAGAAAACCTGGCAGGCCAAAAAAAGTGAAACAG
>JAAMPD010001137.1:0-29062 GCA_025266255.1 Trissolcus basalis | reverse complement strand
AAAAATAAAAAAAAAAAAAAAAAGAAAAGAAAAAAAAATGCCAATTTAATTTTCCCCAAAGCTTTTAATGTTTCATCGATCTGCATGAAGAGCGATTTAATTCGGTGGGGATAGAAAAAATATATGTATCTGAATTTGATAAATTGAATCAAAACTGCTTAATCCAATCTCTTTATTTTTGGATCCGTCTGAATTGGAAAATTCGTTCTGGTATTCAATTTTAAATGCCTTTACATATTCAGCGCGAAATATACGGAAATACTTTGTCAACTGGAATCAAGTTTTCAAATCGAGTTTTTCCCATTTTGAATTGGTAAAATTTCTTTTGCAAACGGGACACATCAACAAACATGGGTTAGAAAAGCAATCATCCGTGGCGCAGAGCGCAAGTTCGTCTGCAATTCAATTTTTTGGCAGATCATGAAATTTGCGTTGTAAGACAGGCTAAAAGAATATTCGCGCGTGTGCGAAGCATAAAGTTGGCTTTTAACATGAATATATATTTGTAAGAGTGCACGCGCACAAAGCGTGCCGCAGCGTACAAGATTGGACCACGTGCCAGTAACTCGAGTAACTTGTGTAAAGTTCAGCGTTAGCTATCCACCTTTGACGATTTGAAAAACAAGTTTCCTCTTTGTGTTTAAAAAGAAAAAGCATTAAAGCGACTAAAATATGCAGCAGCACTTTCTTCCTTTAGGCCCCCTTTGAAACGTGTGCTTCAATTCAGTTTTTGCGCGTCAATTATTCCGGCCTCGTGTTTTTGAATAAAATGACGAATTATTTATGGATGATAATTAAACAACTCCGCGGGGCCAATGATGACTCACTGAAATTTCATCATCGTCCTCTTTTTACCTTTTTGTCCACGGAAATATAACACCTTTTGATTGCGAAATAAAATGCTTTCTTTTTTTTCTTTTTTTTTTGACTTTCTGCAACATTTGCATATCACAATTGAACGTTTCACTTGTCAACGTTTGATCTTTTGAATTTTTCACATCTCGGCTTGAAAAAGTTGTAATCATAACTTTTCAATCAATCCAGTCAAGCAATTTTGCAGAACAAGCGCAAAGTGAACTTCTGACCTCGAGGAATCAAACTTTAATTATATATAGAAACTTTATTATAGAACTTTGAATCGAAATGATAATTTCTGTTGCATTTTTTTTTGTCGTCATTTCTTCGAATCATTTCTCCGACGTTTGGGATGTTAATTCCCGGCCTGAAAAGTGAACTGAAATCATAATTATATCGAGGAAAAAACATTAGGACGCACGTCTCGAATGCGTATGAAAAAATGTAATGTTCAGGGCATTTGCATAATGCAGTTTGAACGACACCGGCAAACGCAAATAAATTTCAAAATTATGCACATTTTGCGCGCACGGTGTTAATAAATCAAGTTGAACATTATGATCTCTAATTATTTCTGCCGATGATCTTTCGCATTGAATATTGCACATTTTATCGAGCTTTCAATGAGAGATCAAATTAAAAATTCGATCTGCTGTTCATAAATTAAGTGCATTTTATAACCGTCCCTTAAAACCCAAGGGTTTTAAAGTTGACGTGGCATGTCAATACTACATAAACTCGTGGTATATATTTATCAATATATACCGTCCATCACTCGGCTTTTAATACAACCTCGTTGGAAAACTTCAATACCAATTTTCGTTCAAATGGCATTTTGTTTCCAAACTTAACATTTGTCGACAAAATAGATTTTGGTCGCCAATGAAATTTCACTCTAATGTTCTAAACATTTTTCAAATGCAATTAATGCAAATCTGATCAACGATTTGTTGTTGCATTTATCATTCTCGCAAAGGTCTAATTTCGTCGCGGTAATTCAATAACAAAATTATGAGGCAGAATATAATCGAACCGTGGGTGCACTCTATGGGTTAATAATATAAATTTTGTCGAGCAGATCTCGATGACGCAC
Organism: Trissolcus basalis; assembly: GCA_025266255.1. Classification (NCBI taxonomy): domain Eukaryota; kingdom Metazoa; phylum Arthropoda; class Insecta; order Hymenoptera; family Scelionidae; genus Trissolcus; species Trissolcus basalis. Next base: position 27,114 of record JAAMPD010001137.1, on the reverse strand, counting down.
ACTCCCCCGAACTAATTATAAATCATTATTTAACTACGCCAAACGAGAGTTTGACAACGATAACACTGAATATTTGATGATTTATTATAACTCACGATATTAATCGTCTCGCTCGTGAAAACAACAAAAACTATTACATCTTATTATACTTTGTGATGTACATTTTGATGGCCACCCATAATTCATCTTTCGGGTATAAACTAATTTTACCTGCCAAAAGTTTCACCCAACCCCGAAAGACAATAAGTAAACGACAAAGACTCCACTTTGATGGAAAATTTTCCTTTTTAATTATCCAAACTTTATATCATTTTTATCCAAACATTATTGTCTCATAAAATAATTTCGCTTATAATTTGATCCAACATCACAAATATTTCAAAAGGTGTAAAGTTTCTTTTGTACGGTATTTCGTTTTATGGGCTATCAAATATTTTATGGACTGGTGCAATATATTATTTATCGATGAACAATTTTTTTTTCGTCCAAGTTGAAATTGACAATTTATTTATTCCGTGCTGAAAAAGTGTCTGAGAGAATACATTACCGAGTCCCCTCGAAAGCGGGACGAGAAAAATGCGATTGATTTGCAAGCCAAGTTTTGCATCGCTAATTCCCCTCTAATCCAGAGAGTGGTGTTCGGTCGGGGGTTCATTATTCAAGAACTCGAGGGGCTCGTCATCCACGGACTTTAACTGTCCGCTGGCAAACAGGGGTGAAACGTGTGCTACTGAAAGACGCTCAATGGACCCAAGAGGAGAGCTTACAGAGACTGTCGCTCTGGCATTAGACCGATAGAGATCGGCGGATATTACCCAGCCAGACAGTGCCGCTTGTCAAACACATTTGAAAGTAATCTAATTAACTGCATTCCGATTAAGCTCAACTTAGAATATATAGTCCCTCGTAGAATCTGCTCAACGACGTGTCGATATATCGATTATACTCTGCAAGTCAAAATAAGAGACATTTTTAAGTATTTATGTCAAACTTCCGAGAGGCTTTGGCCACGCCAAAAAACTTGGCGATGAAAAATTAGCGAACTAAATGGAGGTGAAATTTAATCTGCTTTGTGGCCGTTTTTTTCCGCCTCCCCTGGTTGATAATATAAAGGAATTGAAGGAGTTTAAGTTTGATAATGTTGAAAAAGTTGAATTTTAACTTAATGAAATATGGTTTCCGGCTGGAAATAAGTCGGCAGTTGTGGATACGGAGAAATGTAATTTCCAACAACGACCGTACATCTGAGATCTACAAAATTGATGCTCGTATCAAACAAATCTTACTCGACAGTTATTTTCTTATAGGATCACTCTGCAACGACACGTAAAAAGACCAAGTTTGAAAGCATTTCTGGCGAAATCATTGCGTCTCGACAATCCCTCTTCTTACTTTTCCTAAGTTATTGTGTTTATCCCAGTCCGAAATAAGACATTTGGCAAATAGTTAAAACACACAAGAAAAATAATCCGTCGCGGTATTGGGTCGTTCAAAATTGAAATCTTTTTGCAATCGATACACACCGTTTATGTCGCTCCAAATTTTGCTTACTCGTTGATAAATATAGAACGGACAAAAATTGTTCCAAACGATGTAAAAGGGTCTGAGTTGTTGGTAGGCGAAATTAAAAATGAGTCGGAAGGCGAGCCAAAAAGAAAAAAAAATGAAGTGTGTGAAATTATGTCAGTCTACATACGAAATTATTCAAATGTAAAACATATGACTTGAGCCACACTCGACGAAAATCAAACTCACTAAATCAACATCATTAACATATTTTTCGTTCAAATATATGTAGCGAACAAAAATTTTAGATTCCAACTACGTCGGCCCAACTCCGCGCCCAAACTCTAACTTGAATCAGACACAGATCAAAAAATGAATTTTTCAGTATTTTGTCAGTCAGTTTTTCTCAAATACCGACCCAAACTTTTGTAGCAATATAAACTTTCGCAAACTTGATTTGCATAAACTTGTCCGCAAAGTCCGACCCATGGGATTTGTTCTTGCATTTTTCTGGTCTCTAAATTTATCTCCAACTTCACTACTCTTTGACGAAATTAAGAATAGTGGGAAAAAAGTCCTCTTACGACTCTTTATCAAAAAAGCATGATAACTTTTTTTCATTTTCATTTCAGCTGTCCTATCAACTTTCAACAGAAGATGAAACTGTACTGGGAAACCCTACATCCGGACACTTTTTGTTTTTTATGTTTTCCAACGGGTTTGCAAAAAATTACACTTTTCGAATTTGCTTTGTCCGGAACAAGGGGAACTTTCCCATACCGTTTTTGAAATTTATACAAACAACGTTTGAAATTGGTTTTTTTAATTAAAAATTGTAATAGTGAAATTTTCATTTGGTCGACAAAAGGGAATCGATGTCCATTAGAATATCATGCAAAATCAATAGACTAAAAATGATATGTAAATATTATCATTCTATTAACTTTGGTTATTAAGAGTCGTACCGCGATAATAGTTTCAGTTTCATAGACGTGCGGGTTTTGTGTGATAATGACGGATTATCAGATGTGCAAGTAATAATGAAAAGTTTGGCCGAACTCAGAAAGCGCGGACGTGGAAAACAAGAAGCAACACGAAATATATTTCTCAGCCACAGAGAAAGTAATGCTTGAGAGAAAGGAAATCTGCTTGGATGAATTGCTCCGGAAAAGCGAAGTAAATGCACGCCGGTCTGTTTCGTTTTAATCGTCGCGTTGCTTGGCGGAGCTAATTACGACGTTCAAATCGTTATATTGTCCTGTTCGTCGGATTTCCTGGCGATTGCCCCCGAGAAAATATTCCACCTTGTGAGACGCGCGACACCTAACTTTATTGTGATTGTTTTATTTATAACACTGAATTTCTCCATAGTTTGCCAAGCCAAACGGATATGTTTTGACGCACCTCAACATTGTTTATTTTACTTCAAGCAACAGCGAAAATTCCCTCTTTGTTGCGAATTATGAAATTGTTGATTTTATAACAAAGTGACACGTTCGTTATTAATTTGTGGAATATATTTATCTAGTTTTAGGTTCTCTCTTTTATGTAATCCCGCAGATGAAATTAAATACTTTGAGAAGCATCGCTGACAATTTGTGTCTCATGAAATGCATCATACATTTAATTACAAAAGAGGAAAAAAACTATAATATACCTTCTGGAAAACCGAATACCTTGTTAACTCGGTAATTTTATGAAAAGGAAAATTTTTGCCAAGAGGGCGCATGAAAAAATATGAAGCTGTGGGATTAGTAAGTTGATTTAGTTGCAAGTGGTTTGTGTATTCATAATGCTTGCTCGTAGTGACACGAAATGAGTTACAGCTAACACATATCATACACATTTTTTTGCATTAGTAATTTTTTTTTATTCTCGCTTGCATGGAAGGTAAATTTAATTGCGATTTCAGAACAAAAATATAACCCTGGCCATCAGGAGCAACAGCTGTGCAAATTTAGCTGCCATTGCTTCATTAATGAAACTAACTAATTGCGCTTCTTAATTTGTTAGCTGATTTTGACTTGCAGCGTAGCTTTGTTTCCCTTTATATTATTTTTTACCCAATTTTGAGCTGATTTGAAGTCGACAAACCCTTTTGGCTCAAATAAAAAAAAAGAAAATCATTTCAGTAACGCAATTAATTTTTCATAGTCACTTTTTTGCTATGCACAAAATATAAATAAAGTAAAATAAAAGAAGCGAATAACGTTGCATATTAACGAGACTATAAATTTTTAATTATTCATTGGGTATATTGAGTCTAAAAATGAAATGTAGTATTTTAGGCAGTCATATTATTTAGTAGTCCATTATTCATAAAATTCAAAACAGATACTAGGATTTGTTTGCTGGGTGAAAGGTAAAAAGTAGCTTCGAAGAAACAAAATCATAATTTTTGCCCGTAACGACTTTTTCGGCAAACTTTTTCCGGAGAGTGAAATGGTGTTTTTTGTTTGCGTGAAAGGAAAAGTTATTCAGTTCGAAAAACACGACCGAGTTAGTTGCGCATAGTTCAGAGACAGTGTCAATATTTGTTGTCCTGCATTTTCTTTCACGGTGTAAACAAATAAGCTGACAATTTCGGTCAATATTGAATCAACAATTTGTTTTGAGTGCAAATTTAATTTAATCATTTTATTTTTTTTTTATATAAAAAAAATTTCTATTATGATTAAGTTAAAAATAATAACCATTGATATGAAAAAAATTTTTGTTCGTTTATTTGCTTAGTTTATGAAGATATTTAAACTCGGTCAGAAGTTATATTCTAGTTGATTGCTAAAACGCGGGTGCAGCTCAACTCATAATATGAAATATTAGCGTGGAATATTTGAGCTCTGAAATTGACGATACTTGGCAAATAGAGAGAAAGCGATGGTCGGACGTCACCCACGCAAAACGTCAGTGAAAACTGGCTTTAAGGTCGCGGACTTTGGACTCGCTTCATCTCGCTTCTATCGTTCTATTCTCTGTCATACATAGCCGAGCTTACAATCGTCTCATTACGTGGCTCCTCTTAAATCTTTATCTTTCGTAAGCGACAGTTGTTTTGCCACGGTAGGGAAAAAAAAGGAAGTCTCTAGACACTTATTTATCTTTATTTAAATACAACAGCTTTGATGCCGTGCAAAAACCTTTTATTTCTTTTTATCTTCGTCCTTTCGTACTTTAACGTCCGACTTGACAAAAAACCTTCAAGCGTTAAATAAAGAAAGAAAAAGAATTTAGAAAAATTGCAGAAATTTTATCCGGCAAAATCAAGGTGAATTCGAACTCATGCAAGTAAGAACGAGGTAACTCAATAATCTCCACAGAAATATTGATTTTTCTCATCAGGTTTTCATGAAAATTTCCATCTCCCGGCAAATATCGTTATTCCTTTATTTTCCTTCGTGATTGACACTTGCAGCTCGTCGCTTCGAGGAAAAAAGTTAAACCAAATTTTTATTCCAAAGTGATTACGTATATATATAACTTTTTTCACAATGACCGATCTTGGCGTGTCAATTTTTCTTTGTTTTTCGATTGAAAACGAATATGAAAGAATATCTCACGAAATTTCCGTTATACGATGAGCTTTTTTGTCAAAGCAACCAGAATTTATAACCACGGATGTTAAGCGGGTAATAATCTTCCGAATCGATTGTACGTTTTCTTTTCATAACTTCGGGCCATTGGAATTAAATTAAGTTGTGATTTATAAATTCACCAATTCGTTCTTTAATACCATTTTGTAATCCCGCACAAAGGACCCTGAACACTTCTTATGGAGAAATCGTTTCAGACGTGTTTTATTGCATCACATTTCAATTCATTATATTCTATTAAAAAATCACGAGCATACTTTATTTATAACTCGATTGCACAATTTTGTTTATTATTAAAATTCATTCTCGGCGTGATGAATTAATTCTGTTCGAATATATTTTGTTTGAATTGTAAACGGGAAACCGTCGATTGGTTGTTACTGCGAGAGAATCATGTTAATTTGCTAGTATTCCGTTGGGATAACGCGCTCGGCCAGTTTCAGAGAGTTTGGCACGACTCATATTGCATCTGTGGAGTGATGCATAGGAAGTCACGTGACACCGCTCCAAGAATTGTCGCACTTTCCCATCGGGTTGCACGCGAAAATGTAATGGCATTAATACAGTTTCTCATAAGCCAGGTTAAACACCCGTCACGCAAACTTGAGCATAACTACGTAAGTTTCGTCGTTGCACATGTATAATGACTGTTTCACGTTGCAACGCTAAGTTTTCGCCTGGAAAACACGTCGGACTAACATATCTCTCAAGACTTCGTGTTTACCTTTTGAAAAATTCAATTTCAGACATTTTCGAGTTCATGAGTTTGAATTACTTGTTGCATCGAGATTGCCTTAATTGCAAAAACACTGCACAAAATGATGTTTAATTTTCAAACATTGTGTCTTCGTCAGTACAATGTTTTTCAATGTTTGAGGATGATATTAATTAAGGAAGCGCTACAAAAACACATCATAAAAGTTGCGACAAAACATTTTACAGTTTTGTTTTCTAGTGAATGAATCGCGTATAAATATTTAATGAAATACATATAGTACGCTTGGCAAAAAATAGCATTTAAGGCAGGAAAACAATTAGTTTGAGAAAAATATATTTAAAAAAATTAACCTGACGGGTATAAATAAGGTTATTAAAATGTTGCGGGAAAACAACGGTAAAATGTCTGCCGTGAGGCTTAAAATCGAGGCTCGCCATTAATTCCAATATTTTGCTAATTAATAGAGTCCTAATAAATTTGCAACCTGTGACGCGGAACCAAAATAAGCAACTGATGGCGCTCCGGTAGCCGTAATGAATAACACGTAATTTCACATGGTTGCAATATAACCCGGCTTCACTCTCGGGTCGTAGTTTAAGTCCGACGACCACCTGTGACTAACATACAATTCAATCTAAACGACATTCTGTCACAAAATATATATCCCCCTTGACGTAAAGCACAGTTTGATCCCATAAAATTGGGCTTATTTCTTGCGCCACACTCCAGAGTATAATTTTATTTCCATTTTCTTTTCCTTTTTTTATGTTTTATTAAGTGACAATTTTCGGCTGACATTTGATGTAGTTGAATTGTTTATCTTATCAAATTCATACTACATTGACAACTAGAATTTTTTTTTCTCGTTTTTGTATAATCAATTCTTTTCAACCGTAACGCAACTAAGATTCAGAAATATTTTTTACTGTCGAAATTGAACAAAAGTTTACAAACCAACTGAATAGAGTCCAATTGATTCGTAATTTCATATCCGTTCATAAAAGTGTTCTAAATAAATTTTATCCAAGACGTAACTTTTATAATATATTAACTTAAGCCCAAGAAATATTGTATTCCTTGCGCTAAAAATTATGGTTAGAAAAATTCATTAATATTATTTATTTTTCTTCGGAATTAAATTTCTTATTATGTTTTATTTTTGATCTAGTGCAAATTCGAGTATGAAATTTGATAAAGTTGAATGGTCAATCGATCAAATTTTTGCAATATCGAAAACTGTTCTGCGACACCTTGGACGATTGTGATTTAGAAGATCTTTTTTCTGTGATAACGTGGAGAACTGGGTTGACACAAAATAATATTCTTCTGAGACAAGCTATATTTTCCGGTAGCAGAGTCATGCGAGATGTTATGGTCGCAAGAAAATACGCCAAGACTCGAATAAACGAAAGGTGAGATTGTAGACGAGAAGCATTATTTGTCAGACATGAACAAAAATATATGACTTTATAATCAGATTTCTCGTCGCTTAAATCCAAGTGGCAGAATTTAGCGGGAAAGATAAATTATCATTTCATAAAGACGTGAAATGTTTTTTTGTTCGAACTTGATGAGAGCCAATTTGAGATTGCGGGATCGAGTTTAATCACAAAAATGTACGCCCGCTGATCGGTCGGACGAGAACATTTTGAAAATGAAGACAAAAATCTTGTGCGAGCACGAAATTTAAATCCACGCTAAACGTAACAAAGTGCGGGAAATGAGGTTGCAGTGGAATAGATTTTTCATTTAGTGTCAGTGTGCATTACATCCCAGCGATATTATACGAGTAGCGAGAAATTATTACTCCAACAAGCTTTCATATGAAAGCTGCGCTTGCACGGAACAAGAGAGAGAGACAGAGATTTCTAGATTCACATAATATACTTTTTTTCAACCCACCGAAGGAGAAATATCGCAAAGTTTTCACCGTCATGTCCCGAACTCGATTTTCTTGCACAACTTATGAGGGTGAAAATTTATAATTAGCTGCGAATTCAGCAACCCGTCAAAGACGACGGGATAAACAATGGCGTCTAAGTTTGAACACGTTTTCGCGTTTCGGCGAAGTTTTAAGCGACCCACTTATAGGAACGAATAAGTTATGAGGCCGAATTTTGGAAGTGCGCCGGTATAACGTCAATGCACATGAGATATATATACATATAATTTTATCTTTTCATGCGTCGACGAAGTGTGCGATAATTTATAAGTTTCGATTCACCGGGGATGAATAAAGTTGTTGCGCGCGCAAGATCGCGAAGCGAGAAGTTTTTTGACAAAAAAGCACCAATGTTATATTACATGAACCTCCGTGTGACTGCTGGGTCCCGCTGCCAGTCGAGCGCCGCACTTTCGAAACTCTTAAGATCCATCGTTCCAATTATTCAAATATTTCGCCCAATTGAGAACTTACCGACCTTAATAACTTGGCGCATTTTTATGACCCCATTTTCATTTGCAACGCTATTATATATACACCGCGTTACCACAACGCATCGAACATTTGTACTCGCATGGCTGCGTCAAATGAACAAACAAATGATATTTGATATGATGTGAAATGCAAATGATTCGAAATATTTTATCTAAATTTAAGCAGAATCGACGACGTCAAAAAGTGGTAAATATATTCCAACTGCAAATCATAGCCGGCTGTCTCTCTCCGTTAAAAACAATAGAGTGCAAATTTCATCTGATTACCAAAATGAGAGTTCGAAATTGCTCATTGGCGAGCGGTTAAAAATCAACTGCAAAATGTGCGCAGCTCCGCAACAATTGAGAATCTTGTAAGAGCATATATCATCGCAGTCTTCCTTCATTCATTCATTTACATTAAAATGCACGGGCTCGAATTTTCTCTGCAACAAAACACACTCGTCCAAACAAAGCCAACTTGCCTCTCCTCTCTTGAAAATCTCGGTAGCAATTGAAAAGCCGCGGTTTCCATTGATTAACTTTTGTCTTGTTTCCCTTTTCGGTTGTGTGTATTTCAGCAAAAAGATTTGGTCTTTTGTTGCGCAAAACGTCGAGTGTGTATCGGACTTTTTTTTTCTCTCCCTCGCTATATTTCTTGTGTCCTTTGCAAAACTAGCGTCGCGCTCTCTCTCTGCGACGCGGTGTGATGAACTTGTATTCTGTACCGCGAGCCGGGATACTTTCTTTTTAAGCTGCACGCGAAAAGTCGAGTGATGTACATTCGACGAGGAATCATGCGGAAAAATGTCAACGTTGGCAGACGTTTCATATTTCGTGTGCATGAGATAACAATGAGGAACGCTTTTAGCAGAAATTGCAGAATGAGAAATATGTCTCAGCAAGTGCTCTCGGCGCTGCCGCTTCTCTTTTATTTTGCGCGATTGTGTACATACGAAGTTCAGTTTCGAACTCATTTTTGATGAAAAAGTGGACACTTTTCACAGACCCATCAGATAAATTCGCAACAATCCACGTACCCGCAGTTTCCATGTCATTCGTTTGCCCGAATTGAGTTGCATTTGTCGCCCCCACAGCCTCCTCTGTTTACCCATTAGAATCAGCTATTTTTCCTACGATGAATGATTTCGAGGAATTTAAATTTTACCGCGACGCAAAAAAACGGAACGGCGAAAAATGCTGCGGGCTATTTTAATAACCATAATCGCAAAACTAACGTCACGCCCGGAATGGTCTAATGTTTAATTTACCAGGAGATACCGTGGAAGTACTCCAGTTAGTGTCGTTGCAGAATCGTAATAACGCATACATAAGCGCGTTTATGACGGGAATCATTTCCTGTCAAGATGTCGCCACTGAAACGTTATACCCCATTTACGATCCCCTTGCCCCGGGCTAATAATTTTGCCTCACGGAGATGCTGTTTTCGCTCAAATAAACATAAACGCGCTGAATATCACGAACATATTGTATGACGAACCGCAGCGACAGTTTTTTTTTTCCTGTCGTACTCGCAAGTGTGATGTACAATTTTATATTCCAACTGTCGCACGTGATGTTTCAAAATCATTCGAATAATCAAAACTCTGAAATGCTATCAAATAAATGCCATGTATTTTCTCGTGTCATCTGCAAGTTTTTCCTACCGTGAGCAAATATTTCACGATTGCCGCGCGGATATGTGTATCGTCAACAAAATGGATTCGCTCAATTTTTCCGAATCCATTTAATTGTGATCAATCGGGGATAAATATTTAAATGTTATTTCATTTTGAAGAATTTTCTCCGTCTGATTTTATCAATAACAACGAGGAAAAGCATGTAGTACGGTGAAATTGCGATGTAGCGTGTTTTCACATCGAGGTTTATAACTGCTGCTAAAGTTAATGATTGCTTTTTCCAGACCGCGTGGTCAAATAACACCCCGGGCACTTTTTCAATTCGCTTGTTTGCGTCAGCTCGCACCTTTATAATAAATGTACACATTTCTTTCCGCAGAGAAAATTGCTCGTCGCAAAGTAATAATCTTTGTGAAGCTTGCAACAACATGCGCGAATCACCGGTAATGGAGCGAAACGGTGAACTATGGCTTGGAGGACAAATTATAAATAATCACTTCAGAAAATAAATTAATGACAGGAGACAAGGCCAAGGAGTTCTGTCGTCTGGACAACAAGCTATTTCGTATTGAGAAATCGTGGTTGCCGGTCGAGCTGGTTTTATTTTTCAGACCATATATAAAACCTGAGATTATTTACAAATATTCTACCTACAATGCGGTAATTGTACAATGCAATTTTGCGAACATTGTTTGACCAGTACAAACTTTTGATTGACTTCCAGTCAATTTAAATATTTTAATTGAAAAAATTTTTTGAATTAATACTTGAACATTTCCACGTTTTTACGTTTTTCTGTGCAGTGAAAGTCATTTTAACTTTGTCTATTATAAAAAAAATTGTATATTTATTTAGTTGAATATTCGAAATACTGATGTATTTATTTTTCAAATATTCAAAAGATTAAAATGTAATTTATTCAGATAAATTATTTGAAACTGTTGTAAAATTAGTTTCTGTGATTATCAATACAATTTGTATTATAAATTAAGGTAATTTAAAGTCCTTGGAAGCGAGTTTATTTTTCCATGAATGTTAAGTCTTACAAAACACGAATTCGTACGGCGTTGTTGTTTTTCCTAATTCGAACTACCGCGTTGGGTGAAGGATATTTGTTGAAAAAAAAAAACGGCACTTGTGTTTGATGGATTAAAATAGACTGAAATGATTTTTATTTATGTACGCGATATTTCGTTCGACGTTTCAACGTTTTAAATGATTCCGAATAATGTGCAATGAAAAACTGTATCAGTTTTGAGAAGCAATTTTGTTATTGATTTTGGAGAGGTACACGCCATTCGGGTCAAATTAATTAGTCATTTCAATTACGTTTAAATACACAAATTTAAAAGCTTTCAACATAAGTGAGAATTTGCAGCTATATACAGAAAATTTTGATTTAATTGAAAAAGCGATTCTAAAAATTACGCGCCAAGTTGAAAAGATAATGAAAGGGGAATTGCGAATCAATCGTGTATAATGAGCCATAAATATGAAACTTTACAATTCGCTCTGATTTTTATTGAATTATTCCGTTTGATCTTGCGAATCCTTTTGCGAAGATTAACAAAGTTTCCCTTTTGCCTCGGCAAAGAAAATCTTGAGACCCTTTTTCTGGTTCACCGGGCGGTACATCGGCTCTCATTATTCGCCGCAGTTCTCTAATTGCTCTGCTTTTCAAACGAAAATCGAAAGGCCGTCTTTTTTACAATCGGCGAGCACTAAATTAGTACGTGAGACATCAATCGTCAATTGCGACACCCAGGCCACTCGCGTTTTCTCAAAAGTGGCGCCACGTTAAGTTTGAGAGCGCTCGTGAAAAAGGTTTACAGTGCTGGAATTGCTGCAGTGATTTCCGCGGTTTAATCTACCGGAAACCGGAAGATGGAGCGTTCGCGACGGACAATTGCGAATTCTTTTCTCCATTTATTTTTGCCATTCATTTTATGACGCCGCCGGTTTTATTTTCAAACTGGGCCGGCCATTAAAATGTGCACGACACTTTGTTCAACGACACATGCTCAAAACGAATCGTCATTTTCCTTGCGAGAAAAATCGTTAGGTTAATCAGATTTAGTTCACTCCGGAAAAAATTGGATCAAGGAAAACATTCTTTTTAATTCAAAACCAACTTCACTTTTAGATCACCGCAAATTTTTCCGAAGATTCTCGTTATTTCTAAACGATTTTTAGTTTTTGACTTTTGTTCAATTATTTTGAATGGGTAGTTTTTCAACTTAGGACAGCAAATAATTGAAAAAAAAAAAAGAAAGTTTGTTCTTAAAAGTTTCGTGTATTGATTTCGAGCGATTGTTAAATCGGAATCAATTTTTTTTACTTCGCTATTGCTATTAGAATTTTTCTGTAGGATTCTGTAGAAGTTCGTTAGTGTCAATGTTCGTTTGACGAAAAAGTTGAACGGTCAGATTTGCCGGTGGCACTTGACTCTTCGTATATGGTCGTGCAGATTATTAACGGGACAAACAGGATACTCCAGATTTTATAGTCTCGACTCGGAAAACTTTTCCTGTTACGGTTGCTCACTGTTTCTCTGAAACAAAAACGAAAAGAATTCTATCAAATGGGTTACATACAGATGGTCGGTTCATTCCGGTATCCTTTTTTACAACGAGAAATAATGTATCCCATTTAATACTGATTATATATATTTCATTATCATTAACAATTTGGGTTGACGAGTGTAGAATAGTCAGCAAGTTACACGACCGATAATGGAAATAAATGATAAGTTGGTCAGTATGAGTAATTAAGTCAAAATCAATGCTATAATGATGCTATAACACATATGCTTTGTACTTGAAATACAATGTAAATCTAGTTGTTAAATTGTTAACAACTTAATAGTTATAACTCAATAGCTTTAGTATATCGGTAGTTGCCCAACTAAACGAACTTTTGGTTAATTCCGTCGAGTAATTCCCTCATACTAAAACAAGGATGCTAAACTGCGATTGGAAACTCGTGTTTTTTTATCGTGCTGTCATTTATATATTGACTAAATGCACATACTTAATCCGGCATGAAAATCGATCTTGTCGGATAAAACTGATGATTTAATGCAGCAAGATCAGTTGAAGCAACAAGATAAAATTTAAATTTTCTATCTTACCCTCTCGTGTTCTCTTTTTTCCCGGCAGGTTTTACGAAAGCNGTTTTTTTTGGCTAGAAACACCAAAGAGGATTAGTTTTTAGATGGTAATAAATGTTATTCGTGTAACTTTTACTGCGCACGATGGGTACAGGATTATCGTGAAATTTACGAAGAGAGAAGAACCGCAACTTGCTGCGAGCCACCAATACAAAATTGACCTCGTTACATGGACAGTGTTGATGTCATCAGGGCGGCTTGGCCCTCGGCCAGCGCTCGATCCGCTAACTAGTAACACTTTATTTAACACAGATCGCAAATGTATAAATCTGTTGATGCATTCCGAGGCAGCCGATTTCCTCCTCTCGCGTGGCTTTAGCTTTACATTCTCCGTTCAAAAATCTTACAAAATTATACTCGCGGTGCATTTTCTGAAGAAAACACATTAACTTCCCGGTGTAATTTATGCTCGACTCAAATTTGCCATAACTCTATATTTCACCTCGTTTTCACAAAGTAAATCATACATTCATTCAACTGATTCCTTTTTGCTGTTCATTTTTATTAGATTTCATGCTTCCATGTTTTTCATCGGGAACATTTTTCGGGGGGTTGAGAAACAGTTGGCGAATCAGCGTCGTACTTTGGAATATTCGGATTCGAGACACAAAAACAAATATTGTACGGTCGAAAAAGGACGAGCTCTTTTGAGTGGCACAAGCAATATTCTACAAACCGGTGAAAAGTGGTTCGTTAAAAAACGTGACCGTACAAAAACACTTAGCTCGAATTAATATCGCGGGGCAAAAGTGTGCCAGCTTCAAATAAATTATTTCATAGTTTGAGTCATCATTTTGAAATTTGACAGCGAAATTTATGATGTGTGCCGATGCGGTGAAAAATGGCCGCTATCTCTCTCTCCCTCTCTTTGGTTCTTGGCGCGCGTGTGCTATATCCGCTTGGTGCGAACGGGACAAGAAAAATTGAGGAAGAAAAATAATGAATCGCAAATGCGATACTGACAACGAATATCCTGATGGTTAAAAGGCAATAGAATTTCATGGTGCAAAAAAGGCCGGGAAAAGTGTGTTAACGGGAAAACAGTGAAAAATAATCCGACAGTCTGACGAAGAATGATGATTATTTTGTTCGGTATGTGTTTCTAAAAGGTCGTCATAAAACGCTCCCCGATTCAATCAACGGTAAGGTTGAAAATTTCCTCGAGAGGTTGACTCGAATTTCAATGGAAAATAATTTTGAATGAACTTGTAATAAATTTCGCAGGACGAACGTGATTGGTGTTTCAGCGATCGGTCGCTGTGTATGTCTCGGAGCGAATCAGCGCTTTTATCAATTTTGCACCGGCTCTTTTGCGTTACGAACGGAAATCGTCCCGGAAACAAAATCAAGATAATGGTACCGCGGGAATCCATTTCGGATTCCGGAGACTTTTCTCTTCAAATCGAATGTTATCTTCCATTTTCGCTTCAACATTTTTTTTTACTTGCACTTCGGTCGTCGCGATTCGGCACGTTTTGACGATTCCGATGAATACAAATGCCACGATTTATAGATTATGCTCGCTAACATTTAATTCACATGCGCGGAATCAACGACGACTCAGTGCAACACCAAATACTCAGTCGTAATGAACAAAATTGTATCATTATTTGTAATTAATATTTTCTACCTTCGTTCGGAGTTAATATGATACTTTAATGTTAAATTAACGAATGAATGGAAATGGACTTAATATAAAAACTTTTCGCTCGTATTACACACAGTTGCATTATATTTGTTACAAATTTTTGTTGTGGCCACTTCTTCTATTTTCATAATATTATGTAATGTAGTGCAAACGTACGTATATTTATAACTGGAGATTATTTTACAAAAAAACTGCTCTCATGAATACGAAGTGCGAAAAAAGTTTCATACACCCTTTGTCCTATATTTTTGTTATCTTTGAAAAATATTATACAGAAAGTTACTTTTCTTTTGTCACTGTGAGTTTGTTGACAAATTTCATTTTCACTCTTTTGTGATAGAAAAAAAAACCAACCAACGTGACATTATCTTTTAAACGAGAAAAAAAACTTCAAGTCAGTTAATGTATTTTCAGTTCGGTTTGCCTTTATTTGTATTCCAGGCAAGAATGTTTCATTCATTTTTAATGAACCAACTTCATTTTTGCAAACGTTTTTATTCAGGCGTCGCAGGGAAATGATCGAAATTTATGCCATCGTTTTTGCCGCGGAATTCATTGACAGAGCTTTGCTTTGAATAAAAGCTATATTCTCCATAGAGCGCCTACGTCACAAAGGGTATGACATAACTAAACAACGCGTTTCAAATAAATCGCACGGTGAGCGATACTTGTGACGAAATAAAGTTATTAAATGACTAGAAGCTCAGTCAAATCGAATGACGAGGCCACAAAAGCGTTTCACGATCCCGCAGACGTCGCAAAGACATAGAACTGAAAATTTTATTGAAAATGTGTGTTGGAAGCGAGATTGTGAGCGAGACCGTTAGACGTCCCCCCCAGTGTGCGAAGCTTTTCAAGTTCTCCGCACTCTTGTCGTTCGATAAAAGATCTCATAATATACGTTGTCCCCGAAAGTCCGCGCACACGTATATTTCCCTCAACGTGCCGAGAAAAATGATCGTTCAGGAAACCTGGTCCAAAATCTTTTGTCGCGAAAATTTTATACGCTTCGATCCGGCATCGGATGATTATATGATGTAATTTATGCATTTTTCAAATATATCGACGGGGTGAAATTTCATGCTGACATTTTTATTCGTCCCCAGAGACTCATAATTTGTAAAACCTTTCTTTTGTTTTTATATAATCATTCACTTTCTAAAAAAATGTTTCAAAAACAATTTTCCTCTCCTGATATCTCAAAACTTTTTCCATATTGTTGGAAATTTACAATATCTATTTATTTATTTAATCCTATAATAAGTCGTTTCATTTGGATTCAAATTAAACCACGACTAATTATAATTAAGGTAATTACCACAAAGTTAAATAAATAGATTTCAAGAATAAAATCCGTAGTTATTTTATTGCAAAAAATGTAGCAGGATTAATAAAATCCCGAAATATTGAACCAATGAAACTTTACTTGAAAACTAATTAAATCGCATAATAAATTATATATGTATTCTAATATAATATTGTTAATATTATGGTAATGTTGATTTTTCGTTGCGAAATTGTTTTATCTTTTGCTTTATCTACATGCTCATCGCAATATCTGTAAAGTAAAAAAAAAAAAGTTGTACAAAGTGTGAAATTTCACAGTTGAATTAAATTGCTGTGTGTTATGTTGGTTTTAAAATCTGTTCTATAGTTTACGGCGTCGAAACAATAGCGGTAGAATTTTTCGATGGTTTGCAACAGTTGAACAATTTGCACGCAAAATGAGAGAGCGTTTAAGCGAGTCCCACGGAAAACGTTGAAACGTCGACGAAATGAATTCCGTGTATCGGACCGGTCACGTGCACACGCAACCTCGTGCATGACTGTCGAGGATTTCTGTAATACGAGCGTCACTCATCCGACAGACGCTACGGAACGGAAAACGCTGATCTGTATTATTTGGTGTCCCCCTTTCGTTCACGTAGATACAATGCCGAAAGTGGTTTCCGGCGTCACTTTGACGTTTGGGAAACGTTACACTCGCACAAGCAATCGGGTCTCCCGTGTTGTAATCTACGTTTCAACGAAAATTTCACCCTAAGAGACAGAAATTGCATTTTCACCCCGAGCAGTACGACGGATTTTTGAAGCGAACCTAAAAATCCTTTCGTTCAATTTTTTTCGCCCCCAACCGAGTTATCAACGGATAACAGGCTAAATCGTCGTGTGACAGCGTGCCAAACATTTTAATGCCACTGCGTCATTCATCTGTAATTATGGAAAGATCGGAACGAACCTCTCTCTCCTGTCACTCGACGAGTCACGTATATAAAACCTCGTCGATAAATATTTCAGTTTAATGCGAATGTTGCTCAAATTGTACTTGTCATTTTATTCGAAAACTTTTGTACGAAATTCACGCACGAGCGCGAGGGTTATGATCAATCGCCGTTCCAAAGCGAGATATTACCTCTGGAATCGTCCAAATGGCCAAATTCATCGTGGATTAATTATGAACTCGGTTCAAAACTTTCGTTCAATTGCGCCCCTCGGTCGTGTCTGAGCGCATCATTTTTCGAAGTTACGAGTTAGCTTCAGTTTCGCTTTATGGTCCGCTGTAAAATGTATAATCCTCTGGATCAAAACAAACACAGCTCAATCTCATTTAACATTCCCTGGGCTTTACGAGCGTCGTATTTCGTCGCGCTCGCAACGGCCGATCGCCGTGCAAATTGACTATTCCGTTTCATTTCCAGCTCGTTTTTTCTGTCCTCTCTCCCTGTTGACAATTTTTTTGTTGCTTTCTTTGCCCGCTTTTTGTTCGCTGGACAAACGTTGTTTCAGTACTCTGCACACGCTGTGTGAACTGCAATTGACGACGTTGTAAGTGAGGTTAATAAAAATGCCGTCCGACAAGTGTAATAAACGTTGGAAAAGTAAGAGACCCAGCGCCCGCTCGTAATTTGTACGTTCGAGTGTCTCCTCGTATCGAGGACGAGTCAACAGTGCTTGCAGCCGTTGACATATGCAAGTTGTTAACAAAAGGAGCGTCTCGTTACGATGGACTTTTGGCTCTGCCTCATCTTTTCCGGAGCAAACAACATTCCGGGGCCAAATTACGCATCTTACGGAATCATGCCGGGAATTGCAAACTTGTTAATTTAATTCCCTTCTCGTTAGTTAATTTTGTTGAGCATATTTAGAACGAGGGAGGGAACACTCGCGAGAGACGAAGAAGTTAATTGTTAATTTCGGTTCGTGCGTTTTTGCGGTACTTGGATATGCAAATTTAAATTACGATTATATATTTTGCTAAGTCGGCAAAGCAAACTCCGGCGCAATGACCGGTGATTCGTGTTTGTACGTTTCCAAGATACGCTCGAATTGAACCGATGAAAAACATCGCAAATTGTGATGAAATGTGTTAGGAAAAAACAGGTTTTTTCGGAAAGAGAGAGAGAGAGAGAGAAGAAAAAGCGCCTTTCGTTATTTTATTACGAAAAATTGATCGAGTGCAAACGTTCGAGAAACTTGTTTTGTTAAAATTTTATATCATTGAAAAATCGAATATAACGAGACTGAAATTTGAGGGTTGTTATGCTTCATTGAGTATTTCGGTGAAGTTCCATCGAAGTTTAACAACCGTCCATAAAACTATTTTAAATGAGAAAGTCCGTCGAATTTTTCAGCCGAGCTACACGTAACTTGTTAATATCAATTGTTGAAGAGGTTTTTCATGATGAATCATCATTGTCCATCCAGTAAAACTAATAATGCAAGAAAAACTACGTTTCGCAAAAACTTCATCTTACTTGCGATGTGAATTAGCCTGAAGATCAATCACTTTTTGATCTTGAACTTGACTTTTTCATCATTCGATTGCAAAACCAACGTCATCATTTAGCAAATCACTTAAAAGAAAAATCGTTACCGGCAAACTTTCTCATTTTAATTTACAATTTTAAAGATATTTAATTAAAACTTAAAAATGGTATAAGATATTGTGTACTCGGCACTGAAAAAATATTCATTATTTTACAACATTTTTAATATACTTTTATGAATTTCTGCCGAGAGATTAAAAAAAATTAATATACCGGTGTATTGAATTTAAAATACTCATTTGCATGTTTGCAAATTCATAGACGTTTGAAAATTACTCGTCTAATTAAAAATATTCGAAATGAAATATCGACGGTCGTTTTCCAACTATCGATAGACCTTTTCATGATTTGTTCTCAGATGTTAATTTTCTTTTGTTTCCAAACTTTTGCGAGTTTCAAAAGTGCAAGAAAGTAAATCTCGTTCGTATTAGACTCTTCATTATTTTGAATTCGTTCATAAGTAGAAATAAATAACCGAGAGAAATACTAATATTAATCTCAATTTAATTAAAAAAAATTCAGAATAAAAACTGAAGATATAAATAAATTGAGATAAAAAATTGAATATAATCTTTCTATTTTAGTGCATCGTATTGAAATTTAATTTTATATTCATACAGAGTAAAAAATCGTTTACGAAATTAACGTGTTTTTTGTCTATAATAGGATGGACAAAAACAGAAAAGTCATAATGAAAACGTGTTATAATTAGAATATCACACAGCTTGTAAATAATGAAAAAAAAAAAAAATTTTGTTGAAAAATTTGTTGAATCAAAATTTGTTCGAAAATTGTCAAAATTTCACATATGAAGAAAACCGTAGATATTTTTTGCTATGCAGTGGAAAAATCATTTTGACACAGAATGACGGAAGTGGGAAAAAATTATTTAATGACGCACGAATGTAAAATAATATAGATGCAGGTATCAATTTCCGTGAGCGATGATATTAATTTGCGGTAGGCGACAAAGGCGAGGCAGGAAAATAAGTAGGATAGCGAGTGATGGAATCAATGTTCCGTTATTCACGGCCAAGGCTAACATAGACAATTACATTTAATGAAGTCGATTTCAATTGATCGACGCATGCAACGCGTAGTTTACGTGATCACATGCCACAACTTGTGCACGTGACATGTGTTATCACTAACATATAGTTACGGCTCAATTCATCTACATTTTTCACGACAGTTCAACATTTTATCATCATATGTGGCATCGTAAAAGTGCCTCAAATTTTTTTCCGTACATCAAGAGGAATGGACTCGAAATTTAACCATTAAAAATAAATAAAAAGATGACAACCTATTGACTAGTTTTTTTTATTTAAAACGTAGTCAAATTTGACTCAATATATATATCAGACAATCACGAATTCATATTCCTCCGTCGTTTACCGACGTGAAAATGAAATTGCGAATTAAAAATGTAAAAGAAGATGGTTGGCATTTTCTTTTTGTGACCAATGAAATTAATTTTGCAAGATGAGAAATCTCACAAATGGCATTTCATTTTTATTCATTATTTCCATGCAGTGTAATAAAATTTGAACGTCTGACTGCACGAGGTGTCTTGGCGTGGCAGTATAACTGAAATGCAGGCTCGCGAAATTCGAAGAACGTCATACTTCGTTTTAATGATACGATTATATACAAAGTGTACGCCTGCATATTGAACTCGGGGAGGCGAGCGCAGGTTGGCGAGTGCTCGCGCGACGTTTTGCTCATCGAGCCAACCTTTTATCGAAATTGCAGTTGACATTTTTTTTTAGTTGGGAACCTGTTGGCATTTCGCCGACATTTCCGTGGCCTTGCTAGTTTCTCCGAAATGAAATTTTCGACCTCTGCGATTGTTCTCGGCCAAATTACCCTCGAGTGTCATTTCCTAGCCATAAATTCAGCCATGTATATTGTTTCCGCGAACTAAACTGCACGCGAGACTGCGTATCTTTATTATGCGATATTTATTCACAAAAGGCTGGTATTTGCACGTTTAATTGACAAACATTTCAGACAAATATAATCACAATAAGTCACCTTTTGCAACATTTGAGAAAACGCTCATTTGCGAGCGCGACTGCAATTTACCAAAGTCAAAAAACATCGCGATACCAGTGGAATAACAACAAGCTGTTTTGCAATTCACCAGAATTAAGATTTCCGATCGAAACTTTAATCGGGATATTTCTACTCGTAAATTTGATAGAACTCAATTTCAGTTCGGCATTTCCTTTTGATTTCACGCACATTATCATTCGACCAACAATTTTTTAGATGAAGTCATTTTGATTGCAATGGTTTCTGTTCGTTCGAACCCAATTTGCTGTGGTATTTTTCAATCGAGCCACTTTTTTCGGTCGCTGCTCCGAAACTTAGATTTGTTAGTTTGGCGAATTACAAAAAAATGTATAGTTTCGTTGGTGTTTCATTGGCAGTATTTGTCATGTACAAAAATAACGCACCGTTGATCATTTTACCATGCATCCGCAAATTTATATTCCATTAAGCAGAAAACTGACGTGAATAACTATTGAACAATCATTCGCAAATTACAACCGAGATCGTATTTGCGATTAAATGAAAGCGCAGAGGGAATTGATAAAAAGGAAGTATAAATTAGAGCGCGTTCTTTGCCCGGCTAGCTTGAGGATTTTTATTCCGGCGTGTCGCCCGACATTCGTTCTCTCGGTTACACATATATTTTTTGCACTTTAATAGCTTTAATAAATATTACGGTTACTGCGACTCGCATTCTACGAGGCCCCTGGGAGACCGTTCGCAGGTATCCGGCTTCGAGGATAAGACTTATTTTACTAGCTCTCAACGCGTCTGTACGCAAAAGCTGCCTCGCCGAGCCATCAATTAGGCAGCCGATTTCATACAATCTAAAATCTTTCCTTCATTTGCTCAAGCGTTTTTTATCTGCCACGTGTTTTCTTGTTGAATCCACATTTTTGCAATTCAAAATTCGCTCCGAACAACATTCTTTCAATTCTTAAACGAATATAAATTACTAAAAATCTTCTCCCATCTCATGATTATCTTCTTTTTTTCCGCCTCGCTTTTTGCACGTCGATAAATTACTTCCTCTAATTGCACTAATTTAATTACAGTAAAATTTTCACATAGTGAATTCGCATGTTAGCGCATTGTTATTCTTTTAACGGATAATCGACGATCTTTCAACTGTGCGAAAGACATCTGGAATGGTGCTAATGTGCGCGTGTCCAGGAGCACTCCGGGGAAACTTCATTCGCCAATTTTTTTTCATGAGTCGGAAAAACACAACGTTTCCATAATAAAAATTTATTCAAACGACCCCTACAAATTATTATGGACTTTAATAGACGAGTCATAGAAAAATGTCTTCATCAATCGCTCAATTTGAATTATTAAGGACCTATTAAGGTTTACCTCAATTAGGCTTTTAAAAGTGTTAGATTTTTATTATAGATATTTATAATAAAAGCTGAATAAGAGGTATTTGAAAAATGACATAAAAATGTTGTCAATGATGAAAAAAACATTGTCTGTATGTATCCTCTAGACACAGATTGAGTGTCTATCAGAAATCGAAATAGATAGCATCAAACGAAACAAAATATATGACAGAATTTTTATTATTGACTTTATTTCTGATTACAGAAAATTTTAGGTGTATTTTTTTTTTTCGTCTGCCTAGTCTATGAAGGGATTGTTTTGTCAATAATGAGGGCCTGAATTCAATTTCCACTATGGGCTGTTTGGCGAAGAAATTGTTTCGCGAGCTTTTCGAACGTACTGCAAATTTGCGCGCTTTTGCCAATTTCTGTTGTCGGGAGGCCGTACAAAATGTGTTGCGCTGATGTTCGTAAACAGCCGACGACACTTTTCATTAAAGAGTAAAACGAAAATTTCGCAATCGCGCGCTATCATTTTTGCCGATGCCAAACGAAGCATTTTCATCCCTGTCCGTCAACTGCAGTCTGATCGATTGGCTCCGAGAGTCGACGTAAATTACTGTTTTATATTCACATACAAACATCGGAACTGGAGAGGAAAAATTTTTGCGTCCCAGAAATAAAAAATCGTCATTCAACAGTCCTATATACGTTGATTTATTGTGCCTCCATTCGACAGATAAATGATTTTCAAAACGGCAGAATAATTAATTGAATTGATGCGACATTTATGCAGGTGCAATTATCATGGCGGAGCAATTTTTATTGTTTCGGGTGAAAATAAATGGCGGCGAGGAATAAATTTTCCAACTCCTTTTTGCCGGCGTCTAGCTCGCCGAGAGGTAATCGACAAGTGGTTGCACGGTCAAGTGAAAAATTCTGGCCATTCTTTTCTAAGCGAACTCGCGTCGCTCGAAACTTTCCTTTCGTAATTTTCGACTTTACACAGCGGCTTCAACTTTGTCGTCGATTGTTTTATTATTGGGATCGTAAATTAAGACGCGCATTAAACTTTAAAGTGAGTTTTTTTTTCATTTCATGCCTGACTGAATAGAATATCGTTCAAGCGGTTAGCAATGTATTTTTTATTACGATGCTATAATTGTGAGAGGAATTGAACACTTTTTGGTACGTAATTCATATAGTGGAGCAAATTTAATTCGGTCAGACGTAGTTTTTTTCCCCAAGCCGAACATTTTCACAATACTTCTTGATGAAAACATTAAATTTACATAAATCGAACAGGGCTTGAAAACTGTCGGGAAAAAATATTCATCTTTTGATGTTTGTAAATAACATAAAAAGCGACTTTTTACGTTGATTTATTTTCGTATCAGTCTTCAGTTGATTTTTGCAGTTTATTCCGATTTTCAATCAGGCAACTTCGAATCGAAATAGTAAACATTGTTTGCAAACTTTCATCGTTTGCATTTACATCTTTTTACATTTACTGAATATTGAAGGTAACAAAAGTGGAAAAAAAAAAAAGAAAACATCAGGCTTTGCGGATGTCAAGAGAATTTCATAACTCGGCGATCAAATTTGTATCGGGCCCTTAGAATAAAATCCATATAGCAATATCGTAATTCGAAATTTGCCGTAGTTGGAGACGCGATTCAATAAATATCGATGGCTATTAGATTCAATACAGTGTAAGAAAGAACAAGAGTCAGCCAAACTTGCTCCAATTGTACTGTCACGTTTGCTCGCAAGCATTTTCGTTTTGTCTCGCAACTTTTATCGTGCATACGATTTTTGTTATACCTTTTTGTTATCGCATAAAAAGCAACGACAAAGTAGCATTTTATTGTTAAGTAAAACCGACTTTTCATTCATCAGTTACACGCATTTCATTTTTAAATTTCATGCAAACTCCCGTGACCTAACAAACGGTAAAACAAACTGTACAGGATGTACACTCACGAAGAATTATTTGCAATAAATATTTTGGTATGCTTTTTGCATCACTATTTTTATTTTGTATTGGCAAAGTTCGTGGATAAACGCAATCCCATGGATAATGTATGAGCACAAATGTTGCACGATATTTTTTCGGATGAATTTTACTTGTTTCGTGTAATGTACTGTGAGCGGAAAGACACAATATGGGCGAGACTCACGACAGCGTACTTTTCCGCATTACCTACGTCAGCAGCCTTCTACCAGAACTTCTGCATTGTTCCTAGGTTTACGGTCGTTCCACGTGGTTAACGCATGAGTATGATTGTATTATTCATACCTCGACATTATGATTTGTTTAAATACACAGAAAGAAAGACATTCACCTTTATTCCTTCGAGATGTTAGGAAACAAACAGCCGGCCTCTCACACGAAAAAGAATATTTACATTCATGGCTTATCAAATCCTATTTGTATTCATTTAATTTTAACGACATATCTAATGACTTCTACGAAAACATTAAATGAATCAATTAATTCTTTACGTTTTTTTTTCTTCTCAACAAGATAACTTTTTTGTCAAGCGTTGCGAATCTTCTAAAGTTCGGGAAAAAACAGAGAAGGCTTTTTTTCGTCGGCAATCAAATACTTGAAAAAAGAAAGACCGGTCAGATTTTTTTCTCGTCTCCTCGAGCATTATTTGACTCGTCCCATATCTGCGCGCTCGTAAAACTTATCGACAATTTTTTCAGCGCATCTTTCCAGTTGATGAAAGTTTGCCCCGACATGTTTGAGACGATAAAAAAAGACGCGGACGAAACGAAGACAGACAAAGCGACACTTCGTCTTGAAGAGCTTCGCTCTTTGCCTCGTCTGCTTGTTCGTCGTCTCGCACGTTCTTTTTTCGATGCCGCGTACACTCGGCTTGTTTTTTTTCTTTCGCCATTTTTATTTTGTATGTAATGGACGTGTGACGTTTTGACAGACACCAACAACGTTCGTAAATGTCAATTTTCGGAACTCCAGAAATGTCATCGGGGATCAGGCAAAAGTTTGAGTTTGACGTACACGACGAAAGAATAGCGAGAACTATACAAAATATTTATATTTTTATGCGAACCTCGCAACTTTATTGTGGTCGTGCTTTTTTCCCTATTTTCCTCTGAAAAGAAATACCGAAGATGGGGAGACTTTTTAAATCCACCAGTCTTTTTCTCTTTTCGATCGAAAAGATTTCCTTCAACATTCGCAAACTTTGATATTGTCACAAAGCTATCGCTCGTGAACAAACTTTCGCTGAAAAATAAAAAAAGAAATAATCAAAATTGAATAATAAATTCCAATTAAATTGTTACTTGTGTCGGATTATAAAATTATCTGGAAACTGTTGAGTGTATTGTTCATAATGGAGTGTATTGATTTTCCGTTACAGACAGTTTAGGAGATTCAACAAAACTATTTCGCTAAAACACATTGTATGATCCGAGAAAATATATAGAAAGCGGGAGCTAGTATTTTGAAAAATATGGCATACATTTGAATTGATCATAATGGATAAGCTTTGGCATGATATTAAAATGCATTTAGAGGTTTTTTTATATCGAATACGCACTGCCTTTTTCGGGATAAAATTTGATAAAAAATATTTTGAAACACGTACCATAGCTCTTATTGGAAAATTAAAGAAATGAACTCTCTATTCAAAAGAAATTATTCATCTGGTGAAAAATGTAAATGAAAGAGGAGGCTGCACGCTAATGAACAAAAGTTTTAATCCGATAAAAAATTACCGGAAAAACCACTGCTCATTTCACGAATTCCTCGCTTAGAATCCGTAATAATAGTAAACAGTTTCTCATAAAGAAAATACAATAAAAAAAACTTCCACTTCATGAGCTCAAATATATTTCCCTATTTCTGTTTCCTTTTCCTCAAAAGTGTCTTTACCATTGTCCTAAATTTATTTTTTCTTCTTTTATCATAAAACTTACATAATGGAAACACTCCGCCACAACACCAGCAAACTTTTTAATGATGTAATGTATTCAGGCTTCTCAAATGAAATTGTATATACCCGAATAAACATAATTTAAACGGCGCAAGAGTTTTCATTGTTGCGACTTTTTTCTATTAAGAAAAAAAGTTAATTACAAAAGTAATGACACTGTTAGATTCAAATTTCCAAAAAAAAAAAAAGTAAACAAAATGCGTCGGAATAATGACGACACAACTTTCAACAATTTTCAGCATAATCCCATTTCGTTTACGATTTCACTTTTTACCTTTCAACTCCTGAACTGGATTAACGGGAGATGAAAATTGAAGAACATTTTTGTACAATTGATACTTTATTATTGTATTGTCGATCTGATTGGATTTGATTTCTTGGGATGGTTTAGTGCGGATGTATCTGGATTAGATTCTGCTCGGGTCACATTTTATGCACGATTGCAAGGAACGCTCCGCGAGGAGATGTGTAATAAAGGCAGACGTGACCATAAGCTAACCCCTCTCGGCATGGTAAAAGGTTTATACGTGCAACAAGTACGCACAGTTGAGCAGAACAACGTTATTTACTACTGCGCCATAAGCAGAGACGTATTTCAAAGCCTGGTTCGCAAAATTTAATTATTATTTAGCTTGCAATCAAATTGTTTACTGATAATAATACGGAAATTTGTAATTGAATTTTCTATATCTGCGCTAATTAGACGACTCGAACAATTTGAATTGACAAGACACCGTAGAACAGACTCATTCAATTACCTGACAAACAATCACTTTTTTCCTGCAACGGAGTGTATAATTGATAAATTATTGTTTGTATTAATTTGTACGATTATCATGCACCGGATAGTAAAAAAATTGAACAAACGAAAGTTGTTCATCGGCTGTATATCATTCCCGCCAAACTGATAAGAATCGGTCATATCATTAGCGTCAATATTTCATATATCATTTCCGCCAAAGAGGCATATCTTTTGCGCAATAAACGCATATTATTTTATTAACTTTTTTAAATTCTTTTGGATTGTCTTTCTTTCGTCCAATGGAAGTCGAAGATGCATTTGTTGATCTGATATCCGAGTG
Source organism: Trissolcus basalis (assembly GCA_025266255.1). Lineage (NCBI taxonomy): Eukaryota > Metazoa > Arthropoda > Insecta > Hymenoptera > Scelionidae > Trissolcus > Trissolcus basalis. The sequence goes on along the minus strand of JAAMPD010001137.1, from coordinate 171 downwards.
CCCAGGTACAAATAAACTATATACAAATGAATTAAAACGAAACAAATGAAAAAATTATTTTATAAAAACATATGTAGTGTAAGTTTTGCAGGGGGTCCAAACGAATCAAAATTACATGAATTTAGTGACTATGTACTAAAAAATTACATTGGTAATTTGGTCCTGAGTCCT